>DWPT01000868.1:0-21173 GCA_018251895.1 Agathymus mariae mariae
TATTAAGTTTCAAACTGTTATAACGCTATAAAATTTAAATATAGGTGGTATTTTACGTATGAAAACGTATTGTAATTTAACGGATTATTTTTTCAAGTAGGTATTATCTACTTAAAGAATATCACTACTATGAAGTTACTAAGTAGATGTAGATATATATAGATGGAGAATAACATTAATAATGTAGAAATAGAAATTAGTCCAATTTTGAATTAAAATGGAACTCAAACGTTGGTGAATCTAGTGAATCGTTTTTAACGTTGCCACGTTTGAAACGTTACGTTAAAAACGTATTAATAAGTTAAAGGGTAATCAAAACTATAAGTCTTACGTTTAAATCACGAAAAAGTATTTTAAAATAATGATTTTCTAGTAAAATAAATTGTCGTAAGTGGTCACTTCAATTTTTTTTATGTCAGTACCTGACAAAGAGCAGAAATTCCACGTGATGGTAAAGCACTATCTCCACATTCATATCCTGTGTCCAATTGTAGGAAACATTCGACCACTATTTTTATAATATCAATTCATATCTAGTATATAAACTAAGATCCGGTAATAAACGGCTATCATTCACAAATGTCTGTACCGACGGGAACCAAACTCGGGGCCCTTAGCTCGGAAACTTGGCATTCTCTTAACTAGGCTACAGGATCATTTAATAACGTAGGTTAAGTAGACCATTCCATAGTGTATATTTTTGTTTTAGGGGATAGTTTACCTCCGTACAATGGAAAACTACGCATTTACAATATGCGCTACTGTCCGTACGCTCAACGTACTATCCTGGCGTTGAACGCTAAGCAAATAGACTATGAAGTCGTGAACATAAATTTGATGGATAAGCCAGAATGGCTTATAAGTAAAAGCCCTTTCGGTAAGTCGTTTTATTAAGTAACTATATCAAGGTCGGGAGAATAGGAAGTAACCTACCCGCTACTTTTAATTAAAATCAGCATTTAAATATTACGTGCTTCAATGGACGTATACAAAAAAATAATCAATTGTATTTATTCAGTATATCATATGGCACGTGTAATTTGCGTGATAAAATGTATTTAGATATACGATTAATAGGTACTTAATAATTATTAAATGTTTTGTTTTGAATCGATTTTATAGGTTATTTAAGATGACATTTTAGTTATTTAAAGTGTTGCATGTTATTACAGGCAAAGTTCCAGCTATAGAAGTAGAAGACGGTGTATGTATCTATGAGAGCTTGGTGACCGTTGAGTACTTAGACGAAGTCTATTCGCAAAGGCCTCTTTTATCAAAAGACCCATTAAAAAGAGCCTTCGATAAAATAATAGTTGAAACTGCAAGTCCAGTGAGTATTTCATGAGCAAGGTGCCATGACGTAGATGCATGAACGAATTTTTTTGGCTTTAACGTAGTATAATAGGTTTTTAATAGACACGATTAATGGAATGTCGACAATTCGATACTTGTATCAATAAAATATTATCTCTTTTGGCAGATTTACAACATGTTTTTTAAGATTTTGAAAAGCCCCGATACTATAACAGAAGACAACATAAGAGCGTACCTTTTGGGATTAGAATTCGTGCAGGATCAATTAAAGAGCCGTGACACAAAATTCCTGGGAGGCGACGAACCTGGATACGCGGACTACATGATTTGGCCTTGGTTCGAAAGACTACTCCAGTGCCAGAAGATGGATAAGAGGGCTGAAATTGACCCACAGAAATACAAATTACTGGTATGTTTTAACTTAATAAATTGATAACATAAAATCGCATGCATATGAAGTAGGTAAATGTAGTAGAAAGTTTAAACAGTAATGGCGGGAAATACTAAACGTTACTTTAAAGAATATATTATTCGTAAATTTATTTTACGTTTACTTTCAGGTCGAGTATTTAAACAACATGATTAAAGATCCTGCAGTGAGCCAGTATTTGGTGCCTAACGAAATATTTTTCAACATATTTCAAACATATAGAGAAGGAAAACATCCTAACTATGACCTAATCCTTGAACCATAAAATTGGTTTCTGCGATTATTTTATTTACTCACTACATTGTGTATTAGTTGACTCTTTTACAAAAATAAAGCTTTTAAAAACAATTAAAATTGACTTTTAAAAGACAAAATTGTACTAACAAGCGAGTTACTGAAATGTTTGAAATAACGAAGTTACGGCTGCTCATACATAAACTCTGTTCAATTACCTCTATCGTGGTTTATCCAGTTTATGTTTAATTCCATTATTTATCTTCAGAATCCATCATAGCTAAAGATGATAAAGTTCGAGCCAAACTCAACATTAAAAAATCCATTGCTAACGCATGGCTAAAGTTATGGCTGAAAAAAATAGTTCAAAAAATGACATTTATAATGGTTATTGACGTTACAATAGAAATACTTTTGAGTTTTGACATTTCAAAGGAAATTACAAAATAATTCGTATTTTGTATTTAAATGCTAACTGTAAACAGTTTTCAAAGGATTTTTTAAATAAATCCTTGTCTATTTGGGTACATTTCAATGCATAGGTACATTTTATTTTTAAGTTTCATGCCAAGTTTTTCAGAACTCATAATTCAATTTTGTAAGTATCAAACAGTCGTAATCTTGCAGTGACTTTTTTATTTGTGGCACAATATACTTTGTTAATAGCGACTATTTAATATAAAGGACTACAAGTACAAACTAAACAGATCAAAACAATATAAATTATTGCATTATAATTATAATTTTAAGAATTTTAAATATCTTGATAATTACGTACACAGATCTTTATTCATTTTTTTATTTTAATTTATTGTACTTCTTGGGCACATTTTGTCATTAAAATTGTATGCATCTCATTATATCAGATACACCGCAATTCCGTGTTCCACATGTTTTCACATTGCTTTTTCTTGATTACTTTATTGAATTTACTGCAAGACAGTATTGATAAAAAGCCATTTTAAATTGTTCTATAGATACAGACTATGTACTGGCCATTTTTAAATATGCACATCGTAGTATACTGCTCTTTTAATCTTGTATAAAGTCAGCTAAACGCCTTAAAACGTTTATCCATTGGATAAAAAAAGGTCATTTTAAAACTCATAATTTCCTGCATTCTTAGACATTGTCTTATGTTGGCATAAGCGCTTTTAGCTGTAATTAAGGCTAGACGTGCTTTGTGGTTAGTTAGCATATTTGCGTGCTTCTTCACGAAATTCTAATGTTAACATTTTAAATTCTTTGAATTACATTACAGAGCAAATTGAGCACAAAACGAGGCTAATCAGCGTTACACATAATCTATGTTAACATAATCTGTACTAATTACTAAAGTAACGATTTTATACATGGAATATTTTTTTTAATGTTTCATAAAGGCAGACTTTATCAATATAGAGGTCAAAACATATTTTTGGAAATTTTGTTTGTCTGACCACGTATCACACAAGAAACATTGAACAGATTTGGATGATACTAGGCATCTTGGTAACTTATATTATGGCTCGTACTCATACTGTACGATACTTTTTATCTCGGCAAATGGATCTATTCACGCGAGATAAGTAATAAAAGTTAATATGGACATTCTGTAACAGAGCAAATTTTGACTACCTAGTTTTTGCAATACAATATATGAATATTATTCTAATTAACAGAAGTAGAAAAATCCACTCCAAAACAATGCGAGCACTAATATGGCTTTTTATGAAGCGAAGCGAGGGTGGGTCACTACGAGTATTACAATGAAATTTCCCTGTAAATCAGTCCTTTCATGTTATTAGGTATGAAACTAATAGTGTGGCCGTATGAAGGTAAGTAATTATACAGGCCAAGAAGGAAGCGGGAAATCCGATTGTTAACTTTTATGTGCACGCAGTTAAAATTAGTTATTAACATTTCACCGCTGATTATAGGCGAATGATAGCCAGAGAAACTTACTAAGAGACCTTGCATTGTGTAGCATGGTCTAGCTATGAGTACCTAATACATACAAAATAACAGTTTGCATTGCGTTGACCGCGTGGTTTGTGTAAGCAAATACTTGTGTATGGGTTTAATAACATTACAAATTTCGCGTGGCTATCGAAATCCACAATGCACGTACGTATATAGTATATCCTCAATTACATGAAAGCACCAGGATGCTTATCCACGCGATTAACCAGAGATGACGCAAGTCTACGCAGTGTAAAAATGCGTGAATTTCTCAAGAATGTGTATGTCACACATCTTGGGAGTACAACATAAACTGCTCTTGCACGGTGCACCTTGATGAACCAACGACGTTATGGCGAACGGACGTGGAAACCGTTCAGTTTAAACTCAACAGTACTACTATATTGGTAGGGTTTTTGTCTGCCTGGGTAGCTACCACTTTCCTTCTAGTATCAACTGCGAAATTAGATTTTTTCGGTTAGTGTTAGAAGGTCAATATTAACCAAGCACCTTCCTTTCATTAAGGCGGTAATGCCTTTGGTGTCACAAATGTGCATGCGAGGTAGTGACCTCTTACCATCAGGTGACCTCTCTGTTGATGGCTATTGACATAAAAAAGTGCAATACTTACGACTATAATCATAAATCTTTATTAAAAATGGGGTATCAAAGACTGTGTGGTTGGCTGTATCTTTTTATATTGTTTTCATCAATCAACATCACTCAAAACATTTTGTTATAAATAGCAATGCATGAATTAAGAACCTCAAAATTCTTGAATTCGATTATAAAAATTGTTAACACAAAAACATAATTTAACAAAAATTAGATTATAACTAAATTACCTATTTATTTTATGACTTAATACTACTTCACCAAAGTATATGTTAAGTAAAAGGTCTTGTCCATTGGGATGTGTGGCCATTAATTTTTATAGCAAAATTAATTACAAAAATTAATCCATGTCCATTAAAATTATTAATAAAAATTTTAATGTCAATTTGTCTTCATTAAATAAGTACTCATGTCTCAACGAAAACTATTACATATCAAAATATGGAGATTAAAATTAACTTAGCCTTACATTCTATTTCTCAAAATATTTGTATAATCATAATACATGATTTTGAGGTCACATTTGGTTCACTTCATAAGTCTAACAATCTTCAAAATACCTACTTAATCAGTCTTGTATTTATCTGCAGCAGCCTTTAACTTTGAAATTATTTGTTTTAAATCTGTAGTCTTGTCTAGCTTAAGATAAATACTGTTTCTTATGTCATGCCACTTGATCCACTCGGGCGCTTCGTCTGTCAACACTTTTATGTCTTTTGATAGTTGACCCGATGACACATTCGATTTGAAGCTACTATCTAACTTAGATAGGATGACATTGAGAGCTAAAACGTTCTTTCTCTCAGTAACAAATATGTTCCTTAAAGTTTTAGCAAGGTCTGGAAGACGAGTGTAGATTTGATATTTTTCTTCATTTTCTGAAGACCTTGTCATAGCTTCAAGGGCCTTTGCTGCCTGTTTAGCTTTTACCTTTTCCAGTAATGATGCAGGTAGGTTTCTTAATGCAGGATTTAAAATTGCAATGCCACTGGTGCTAGGTGAGGTTGTTTGTGTGGTAGCTGTAACACTGGTTATAATAGCTTTCTTATTTTCTCGAATACCAGTTATAAGTTTTTCTTGTTCTGTAAGACCTCGAGCTTTAGCCTGTGCAAGTTTTTCAAGAGCCCTTTCCATTTTTGTATTACACTTGAATAGTTCTCTAGCCTTAGCAAGTACATCTTGAGCTGAAGAAAGTTTTACTCCATTTGGCATTTCAGGCAACTTGGCTCCCTCAACTTCTGGGACCTTTTCTAGCTCAAATTCTGGATGCCATCGCACAAGTTTATCATCGGGTATTTCAATAGGAGGATCTAAACTTAACAAATACTGTGTATGGTATTTTTTTACTAACTGAAGTAAGGTATCATAGAAATATCTGCGTCTTTCTAGAAGTATACTAGGATTCATGACTTTAATTTCATTTGGTAATATAGGAGAGATCACCATTTCATAACTTTCCTTATTTGATGATCCAGTGAAGTTTTTAATTTTTTGGATATCAAAGTTGTAAAAGTCTGGTACAAGGTATTTAATTTGTGCTAAGTGTTTTTCGGAGAAATTTCGCTTCAACATCTCTTGCACTGATGGCTTTAGTTTATTGAATGTGACTTTTTCATTTCTGTTGTATAATAAAGATACAACAGTTTCCATTCCACGGAATAGTTCTGCGAGAAATCTGTAGTGATGTGGCAAAGGGAGACTTGTTGGTGATGCTGCAAGTGATGCATGTCTAATGTAAGCAGGAACCTGAAACATCCAAATTATATATAACAATCTATGACATGAATACAATATGAATACACTCACAATAGTAATACAGTTATCATTAAATAAATTGTTTTTCAACAAATTAATTTTCTTGTTCTGTAAGTAGATTAATTATGGGCCCATTAGCTTGCTCAAAAGGTAGTTAAGAGTAAAATAAAAATATATCAATGTGTTGCAAAGAATGAAATTTATCTTTACTCAGGTGATAAAGAACAATAATTAATGCATTATTCAGGTATTGTAATTTTATTAGGGGTATTATACTGATTAATGAATTGTCAATTTCTTTGAACTAAAAGCTAATAAGCTAATAACTAGACATGAAGTAATTTACGACACACATATGAGTTGACCAATATAAAGAGTATTCTAAAAATAACAAATTGGCTCATTCGTTTTTATATACAAATATACATCTATAAGGAAAGTGAACAATATATATTGTATAATTTGTTCTGAGATTTTAATTTTCAGAAAGCCTATTGATGTATAATATTAGCCTCTTTCCAGTAATAATATCAAAGAAAAAGTAAAAAAATCAAGATGAAAGTTGTAATCAAAAGTTTGAATTAGAAAAATGCAATTGAGAACCATTTTACAGGATGAGTTGAAAAAATGGGAAGTTTGGTCACCTTGGTAATTTTATTTACTTTTAAATATTACATGCACTTATTTATATTATATACATTTATTAAACCTTAATAAGCTCTTTACATTAATAAACAAAATATTGATTTGTTACATGATTGCATAATTTGCATTTTATGGAAAGTTATGCCAGATCCTCAATTGTTTTATTAGCTATTCTTTCAATCCTTAAGCCCTCTGATTGCAACTAAGCTACTTATTTAGTCATTAAATCACTTTTACAATTAATTCAGACAATTAGTTGGACTGAGCTGGACAGTTAAAGAAAAAGCCCATGTACTAGTCAATATTTAAATACACAATTGACATTTTTATGCTAATCAATCTACAAAACATAAAGACAGCAGTAGCTTCTACCATTTCTGGCTTAATACATTGTAATCTATACTACTATATATATAATCTGAATCTGTCTCTCTGTCTGTACATTAAATGTTTTGTCAAATCTCTTGATAAATATTTGTTTTATGACTCACTGACCTCAACTTGACCATTTTGAAAACTTTTTCACTTCACACAGCTTCAGTATTCTTAATGAGAATTGGTATATAGTGAGGTACATGTGATTGTGCAGATGATGGGTTATGAGATATCAGTTAACCTAATGTCTAATAAAGATTTTTTTAATAGTCATTCACATATAATTAATTGTTCAACCAGAACAAAGTTAGAGGGAGCTGCTAGTTAAATGTATACAGTGAAAGTTTACAGACCTTACTGGGGCTCTTCACCGGGCTGACAACAACTTTCCGTGGGGATATAAGTTGTCTCAGGCTGCCAACAGGTTCTTGTAACTTGGAGGGAGACTGTAAGTGATTTCCTATTGTAGCTCTCTTAGTTGGACTGAAAAAGGATTAACAAAATGCATATTTGTGTTTCGAATGAGAAAAAAACTGTTATTATAGATACTAGCTATCAAATTCAAAATTTTCTAGATTATTTTTTTGGACCTGGGAAACCACTAATATTCAGATGTTAATGGTTAGACAGGTCTAATATGTTAGTTGCTTCAATATTATAAGCGGACCTGACATTGATAAATACATATAAGGGCAACATAAGTTTCAGAAGTTGTTATGAAGGTTCACTGAATTCTACTAATGTAAAAAGAAAGACTATACCTTTGAGGGATGTCCACATCGATGGATTTAAAATCCTTAAGGTTACGTTTTTCAGTAGTCTCTTTGAGCTCTTGAATGCCTTTGCTGATGCGATCAGCGCGTGCTTTCAATTCCGCTAGCCTAGAACTTCCAGCTAGCTTCTTTCTGATATCGCCAAGACTTAATTCATTGCGAGCTGAGTTAATTATTTCATTTTTATCAGATACACTAGTTTTTACAACATTACAAGAATTCACTTTTTTAGCGAAAGCTTGTGATATTTTCTTCGTTTCTACTTTTTGTTTTTGGCAAATTGATTGAGCTGTTGTAGATAAATCACTTTGTAATGTATTCGTCGTATTTCGATTTATTTTGTTATCAACAGTAGCAGGAATTTTTCTTCCAAACTTAATGTCTGAAGTACGATCTATGTGTGCAATTTTATTCTTTGAACTCACAATATCGTCTGAAGCCGGTCTTTTTCTACTATTAAAGAATGTAGTAATTGTTGTTTGCGACATTTTGATAATAAACACTGTTTATGCAAACTAATTTTAATGAAATTACTCAAAAAATAATTCTCCCTCCAAAATACGTTATTACTTACTTGTGTTATCGTATTACGGTACGTATTACCGTATGATTACAAATGAAATAAGCGTAACCAAATTAACTGACAATAGATGTTAACTGTCAGAAAGCGCGCGTAACCCAACCCTATAAATTAGGCTTGAAATACATTTTTGGGTGACGAAGTGCAGCGCGGTCCACGCGGGGTTTATATTAACGTTTTGTGACGGGACGCGCGTAAATGTTGCCATTTTCGAAATTAGTACATGAAGTGAAGTGTCACTACAAAAAATATATTTTTAACTAACTTCTATAAAGAAGAAGTCTCTATGTTTGGGTGTATAGGGGATTAGCTGGTGTTTTAGATATGATGAAAATCTGATGATGAGTTCCGAAGAAAAAAAGTAGAATTCTCAACGGGTAGTATAATTTGGTCGTGTTTAAGGATATTTACTGTGGTAATATTGCAAAACTAGTGTATATGTGTATTGGAGAATAAAATTTTAAACGGATTGGAAGAATACAAACTTATTTTGAGCTGTTTGATTTTGGTACCGGTTACATTGCAAAGTGCAATCATCTCGTGATACTAAACTGATGATGAAAACAACAACACTTCTTGATACCTACTGATTAAAGATAGAAGATTATATTGAAAATAGAGGTCAGAAACTTATTTATTTGTGTTTTATGTCTATGTGGCCCTTCAAATCAGTTTCAAGATCTGTAACCCATATTGACATAAAAAATCGAAGATCTTTGTAAAAAATAAATAAAACAAGTTAAAGAAACACAATGTGAAAATTATTTTAAATATACTATTATTATGCACTACGTAGGTACACACAGAAATATTTGGAATATAAAATACATACCTAATTTAAGATTTATTTGTTTATACAAAAGGTTATCAGTTATGTATGTCAACCGTGACAGATTTTTTCAAAAGTACGGATTTTTTAATATTCCTACTATTAGTTTCCATAGGGAGAGCCTATATATATTTATTTATATATTTTGTTCAAATTTTTAATCGTTAATAAAAAAAATATGTATTCTTCCATTCAAGTTCATATATATTTTTTTAAACTTATAGTGGTGATATTTGATATTAATCCCGTTTTTTCATATGTTAATTGATTAATTTTTTTTTGTTTTACGTGGAAGAAAAAAATGTCACATATATGATATTTAGCTGGATATAAATGTATATACATATTTATATAAACTGTAATTATTTATTTATAAAAAGTAACTAAAATAAAAAGAAATGTTGACTTGTAGATATTGACTTTAATTTTTTTATATTATTAATTTGGGTGTTTATAAATATTAAAATATACATTTTCGTATTCCCAAAAGGGTATCTGAAAAAAAGTACTTTCAGTAAAAAATATTTTTCCGTTATATGTTCCAATGTATTTATGTATAAAAAAGTCTTACTTGAATTACAGCTTATAAATTTATTCAACGTCATATACTTCAAATTTATTAAAATCCAAAATTTGTACAGCTTTTCAATTTCAGCTGTGAGTCACATAAGTCATTATTTGTTGAAAGAAGTCAAGGATAGGAAATAATTATAACGGATTAAGCTTGAGCAATACGTTACGATAAATGTTCAAAATCAATATTTTGTATTATGACACTAAGTTACATATTCCTTCATCCTTTTTACCAGATGAAAAATAGTAATTTCTCACAACGCAAGTTGTCTTATATTTTCGCAATTTTTTATTATACAGACGATTTGACTCGATATGTTAAGGGTTTGATTTAAGATTGTCATTTTAATTACTCAAGTACTCAAGAATTGAATGATAAATTTTATTTAAAATGGTGCTCTACTACTTACTGATGTTAGGTCACGTCTTTCTTTCATTGTACACTTTATATTTATATATATATATATATATATTTAATAGATAGCAGAAAACGGGGGAACAGGTCAATTCTTCGTTTACATATGACAGGTTCAAGACAGATTTAACAGTTAAACAAATTTTTTTTAAATAGGTGGTGTAAAGGAAGGTTATCCCATATAGTGTCCTTATTTATTAACATACATATAATAGAGATCATTGGATAGGCATACAAAATAAACGCACTAAAATTTAGTCAAAGTAAGACAGAATTTAGGTCTGTGAATTATGCTGTCTTCTTGATATACCTACTGTCTAACTGCATTTGCCAAATATGCCACCAAAACCAATTTTGGTGAAAAACGAACCAAAAAAAAGCGTGATAATTGCACCAAGCAGAGTTGTTAGTAGACCTGATAATTTGGAAGGTGGTGAAGAGACTGAAATAGCTGCTCAAATATCAGTTCCAGAAGAAGGGGGATGGGGTTGGGTTGTGGTTATAGCTTCCTTTATAAGTATTTGTATTCTAGACGGTGTTGCATTTACGTTCGGCAGCATGCTTCCGGATATTGCAAGCGATTTTAATATATCTGATTCACTAGTGGCATTAGTTAACTCTATTGCAGTAGCGATTTATTTCATAGCTGGCCCATTAGCTTCTGCCTTCATTAATCGATTTGGATTCCGAGCATGTATTATGTCGGGATCAGTTTTAAGTTCTTTTTCTTTATTAACTTCATATTTTGTCACCAATTATGCTTCTCTTTGTGTATTTTATGGTGGTTTCGCTGGCTTCGGATATTGTCTTATTAATATGTCATCAGGATTAGTTGTCGGTTTTTATTTTGAAAGACTTCGTTCATTAGCACTTGCTATTGCAACGTGTGGATCTAGCGTCGGAACGATGACATTTTTCCCCATGAATAGTTACTTAGTAAAGTTGGCTGGATGGCGTACTACTACACTATTTCATTCGGGGCTATTTGGTATAATATATTTTTTGGGCATGAGTTTTCGACCAGTTTTGTCATTAACCGTTGTTCAAACCACAGATGACCCTACACGTACGGTTACGTACTTACCAAATTTATCAACAGCTGGTCTTCAACGTACAGTTTCTCGTGCCAAAACAGATGCTCTTGTCCCAACTGCCACAGAACGTTTGTTTAGTGCTGTTTCAAATTCAAACTTTCCAACTGCTGCAGCCGTAGTTGGCGATACTAAAGCAACGTCTTCAACCCAACCAGGACCGTCAAATGCACCTGCATCAAAGCTAACTTTGACAGCTCATGCTCCTCAGAGTGGTATAAGTCAACGACACTTAAAGCAGGTTCAGTCAATAATATCTCGAACTAGCGTTCACGATAAGTCGAAACGAAATATGGAAATAAATATACAGATGGATAAACCAGATAAAAGTAGTTGCTGGGGGCGGCTCTGCCACTGGGAAGAACATATCCCTCAAGCTCGACCAATGTATAGAGATGATGCGTTTTATGACGGTAAACTAGAAAAGCTTGCAGCATATAAAAAGAGTATGATGGATACAAAAGCAGAAGGTAAAACAGGTCTCGAATATCAATTAGCTGTATCACGAGCTGCAACAGCTGTAGATTTGCAAGAAAAACGAGGAGTATTCACAACTGCTGCACGAAGAGTCTTAGCTACCATGATGGATCCCAAATTGTTGAAGAAGTGTTCTTTTTTATGTTTGTGTTTAGCTGGATTTTTGATTTATATAGGTTTTTTAGTGCCTTATGTATTTATTCAATATAGAAACGAGAATGCTGGATTAGATTCCAAACATTGTATGATGTTCGTTAGTGCAATATCACTGGCAAATGCATCCGGTAGATTAATATTGGGGGCAGTAGGATGTAGAGTTGAACCATTACCAGTTTTTACTGCTGCTATACTTGCAGCAGGAATAAGTACAATTTTGTCTGATTTGTCATATAGTATATATTATCAATATATGTACTGTTTTATATATGGTTTTTCCGTAGCTAGTCTTGCTGCATTGAAAAGTATGGTTATAGTATCTTTATATGGTTTAGAAAATTTAACAAATGCCACTGGCATGATATTGTTGTTTCAAGGTCTTGGTAGTTTATTAAGTACACCAATTGCTGGCATACTAAAAAATAATTTTGGATATTCTGTTGCCTTCTACGTAGCAGGAATTTTTATAACTATGGGTGGTTGTTTCCTAATACCTGTTAGATCAATGTCAATAAAAGAAAACAAAATAAATTCAACGAAAAAGACGGAAATGAACATTAAAATTCAATCAAATTAATATTTAACATCTTCAAATCATTATGTACTGGGATTATACATTTAATAAGTTATGTAATATTAAGCCCATAAATGTATGTAACAACTACTTCCTTTTTTATTTTTCCCATATTTATTCGATAAGGGTTGAGACGATAGGAACGTCATCATCAAAAGTTATAATTGTTTTACTAATGGACCCGGGTCTCCAATCACAATGAAATAGGTTAACGCCCTATTTAACCACATTTGCGAAGTGTGGGTTGAAAAGTACTACCCAAATATATGTGCTGCTTTGTAAATACATTCGTTCGTAGTAAATCTACTAGTTTATTTTTGAGATATATCAAACATTGAATTTACTTATACTTATGTAGGTATACATGCAGCATGACCACTACAAACACATAATGAATCATTATTCAATTATACCTACACTACTAATAAGCATTACATATTGGAAAGTGTGTTTCTTATTTCCTCAACATGTAATTTACGTAGAGATAGCTAATGAGCCAGAGAGTAACATTGGCTTCCTTAATACATGATAAATTTATCTGCGAGGTATATAGAATAGATTAATACATCCTAGGTAAAGTTAGGTGTTTAATATCAAGATCTATTAGGTTTTGGTAAATCATGCAGATTACTTTTTTATCCCGTAAAAATATAATAGGACAACTAATTACCTATGTATGTGGCTACTTATCCCCTACTATTATTATTGAGCTCTGTAATATTTCTCTACAATTATAACAAAAACGTAAATAATAAGGCGATGTGAAAAAAACGGAAATATTTTAGTAACTTTTCCGCGTACCATTGAACCCTCATTTGCTGAGAAAGATTTTCCTCTTATAATAACATTTAACTACAGCGGAGAAGTTCTAAAATAAAAATTGTACTGTCAATGCTGTAATTGAGATTTTGTTAATGAAACTGAAAAATATTCCCATCTTAAAACTCCTGCGTAAAGATCGTTTACACATTGTAATGATGTCTTATGTTCATAATATATAATTTTATGGTTCAAAGTGTTTTATATTTTTTCTTAAGACAAACGGACTATACAAATAGAAAAAAACTGAATTCAAGTCACACATTGTCCAAGCAAGGTTTCAATTTAGACTGTAGTAGAAATATTCTGATTGAGATACTCGTGGATACAACTTTGCATTCTAATAGTAAGAGAAAAATGTTAATAATTCTCTATGATTTTGTGATTTTAAAGCTTATAATTAATACACAATTGATAATTAAAATATCAAGAATATAAACAATGCACATAAAGGATAAAACTAAATCAAATAACTTTGTTTCTTAATATTTATTTTACAGTGTTTATAACAACTAGCAATAAATATAATTGATTAAAAAAACCTTTTACTACAATATAAAAACATGTTGTTTTGTTTTTGTCTAAAGGATCTGAATTACAACAGTTATGGGGTTTCGAATAACCATCATAGTATGGTTATCTTTGTGGTATCCAAGAAAAAGAAGACCCCAAATGATTTTAGAAAAACAAGTTTTGCATTAAATGGCGGCTTGAAACCGATCTGAAATTATTTTTTTCATTGTTCGAAAATATTCCGGGTGAGCAATACGAACTTTATATTATTTTAGAACTTTTTATAGTTTAGTACTCTATGCTTCATATGCTTCATCTTAATGCTATATTTTTTAAAAACATGAACATTATGAATATTGTATCGTAAAATTGATAAAGTGTAATTTATTAAATCTTAACTTTTCTTATTGTATTACAGACATACATTAATTATTTAGTCAAATAAAGAAAATAATCATAACCTAATATTTTTAAATGGCAATTTTGTGATGACCCGTGTTCGAGCGCATTTTGTTCTGTCTGCAACCGGCCGCCATACTCAAACAAAAAGATTGAGATGAAAAGATAAAATTTTTATATATCCCAAGTTGTTGAGAGTGTTTTAATTTACTAAATGAGTTCTAAATCAGATGTAAATAGAAGAGTACTCGCCATTCAGGCGAAAAAAAAGCGACATAAACTAGGAAAGAAGAAAAATCGTGAGGATGATCACGGCGCTGCTGGACAAGGAAATGGGCTGCGCAATCAGAATCAAAATCGCCTCGAACCGACACATAGTTCTTCCAATGAGACGATCGAGGAGGACGAGGACGAACAGTACGCTAGTGACGATGAAGAACAGGAAGACAGCGCCGACTACTGCAAGGGTGGATACCATCCTGTCAAAATCGGAGACTTATTCTTAAATCGCTACCACGTCACTAGGAAGTTGGGTTGGGGCCACTTTTCGACAGTCTGGCTATGTTGGGATCTGGTCGATAAAAGATTTGTTGCACTGAAAGTTGTAAAATCGGCGCCTCACTTTACAGAAACTGCCTTAGATGAAATAAAAATCCTGAAAGCAGTTCGCGACAGCGATCCTACCGATCCGAAGAGAAATAAAACTGTTCAGTTGCTAAACGATTTTAAAATAACAGGTGTGAATGGGACTCATGTGTGCATGGTGTTTGAAGTCCTTGGTCATCATCTTTTGAAGCTGATCCTCAAATCGAATTACAGAGGCATCCCTCGAGAAAACGTTAAAACAATCATTCGACAGGTACTGGAGGGCTTAGACTACCTTCATACCAAGTGTAAAATAATACATACTGATATTAAACCAGAGAATGTGTTGGTGTGTGTAGATGAGGCTTATATACGCAAGCTAGCAGCTGAAGCAACTGAGCTACATTCCTTGGGGCTTAGATTACCCCACTCCTTGATTAGCACAGCACCAAAGGAATTTCAGGAACAAGTGGTCACTGGTAAGATGAGTAGAAACAAGAAGAAAAAGTTAAAGAAAAAAGCTAAACGACAATCAATGTTACTTAAGAAGCAAATGGAACAAATTGAGGAAATGGAGGAACAAAAAAAAGTAGATAATAATAGTGAATCAGCTCCAATGTCTCAAGACAATGATGATTCTCCTCAGACACCAGAAGATGCAAGTGTGATAGAGACAACACGCTCGGACAATGATGGTGGTGTTAATGGCTGTGTTGATGGACAGCAAGCTGATGAAGAAGCATTTGATACAGATGCAGATGCTGTTCAGGTAAGAAGCAAGCAGTATGGATGTGGGGATGATGTTAGCACTCCTATGTCTGAAGGTGAGATGATAGATACTCCGCCTTCTTTTATTTCTGAGACTAAAAGTAAAACCATGGATAAAAAACCTGACCCTGCATTTGATATCTGTGACATAGAAGTTAAAATTGCTGACCTGGGCAATGCTTGTTGGGTGCATCGGCATTTCACTGAGGACATTCAAACTAGGCAATATAGGTCACTGGAGGTGTTATTGAGTGCAGGTTATGGAACATCTGCTGACATCTGGAGTACTGCATGCATGGCCTTTGAACTAGCAACAGGAGATTACTTGTTTGAACCACATTCTGGAGATGGTTACACTCGTGATGAGGATCATCTCGCTCATATTATAGAGCTTCTTGGAGACATTCCTAAGAGGATTGCAGCTTCAGGAAAATATTCCAAGATGTTCTTTAATAAAAAGGGTGAATTAAGAAATATAACTGGTTTGAAACCATGGGGTCTGGTTTCTGTACTCACTGAAAAATATGAGTGGAGTCAAGTCGATGCAGAGGAATTTGCTGACTTTTTAAAACCTATGTTAGATTTTGATCCCAATAGACGGGCCACTGCATATGAGTGCCTTCAGCACCCCTGGTTATTGACGTTGCCAAGGGAAGAAGAAGAGTCTGATGAGTAAATTTAATAGCTCTCTGTCTGTGTGAATGTGGATGCATTCATGAAATCATTAGTGTCAACATACTAAGTATTTCAGTGTTTATGTTACAAAGTTTATTTATGGATTTGATTGTGAATAGTCTAATTTGTATCTAGATTGTTTAGTTAGCAATCCTTAATTCCAGGATAAAAATTGTGTGCAACTATTGGATTATACAGATTGATAGTTAGGTGTCCCAGTTTATTAGTGGCAATGTATATAATACACCTGCTGCTCATTAAGTAGCATCAGCATAGATAGATGTGCATAGTGATTGGCGTTGTTGACAAACATCTTAAATTACCCAAACTGTACAGATAGCTTTAGTAAAAATTGTGATGACATATAGACAATATAGGGTTTGTCACATTACTTGTTTAGGACTTAGTTAACATAGTAATGCACTTAAAACACCTAGAATGTGAGTAACCTGATGAGTCATGCATGCATACTGTAGCCATTCAGGAAGTAGTATGTTCACATAGATTAAGTTCTTTTATCACGATCACAATAAAAATCTCATTATGTAAACTTTAGAAATAAGACAGTATTTGTAATGCCACATTTCCGAGACTGCCTTTTTATATTACTGTGAGTGACAAATTACCATGTTGGAGTCTATTGATGTTTGGGAGGCAGTATGAAACGGTGACCTCAAAACCAGTTATAGTATATTATTTACCATAGAGCCCAATTTACATGAACCTGATTTGTATTAATTATATCTGCAAATTTACATAAATAAAATTTAAAAACGAGCTTGTTATAATGGATTTTCACTAAGGCTGTTATCCCTATAACAACTATTGTACATTAAACATATTTGCTAGTTCCACTTAATCTAAAGTAAGGAATTCAAATCTTGAACTAATTATTTACATAATATTTTACTTGATTAATTAATATTTCTTGTGAACTATTTTCTCAAAGCCTAGATCATATCAATATAATATAAAGAAAAGGACTGTTTATGCTAAGGACAGTTGTTATCAAGGTTCTGATTTCTTTTAGTGTTATAAGATACTTCAGTTCAGTATTGTGGTGAGGTAACTACATGTATAACATATTTTTGTAGGTATATTAAGTGACTCATCTATTTGCGAAAATAATGGAGTAGCTGCATAAGCATATTGTTATATATCGCGAAAGTCCTAATGTAATTCTTTAGTATAATTCTATTTTTATAAATACTACACCTATATTTTGTAGAAACAAAGTCCACAATCAATTTTATTGAAACCTGGGTGGAACAGGAAGCAATATTGTTTGGGATGGGAGATGACAAGCTCCCACCAAGCCATTGTGAGCTGGGAACAATTGTGCTGTTATATGAGAAACGTAACGTTACGGTGCCGCGCATTCTCTACATGTATTTCAATTATGTAGATTGGACTATACAGAATTTACTTACTGCGTGACATAGATCGTATACATATTAGGTAGGTATATGTATTAAAATTTATTTTCCTTTTTGTAATTAATTTGACATAATCTGAGAGATTACAGATTACGTGAGATAACATGCAATGAGATTATGGATTATCAGAGAGAATTATTGTGTTTATTAAAAGGAATAAGTAATTTAACATATCCATTAACTTATATAGATCATGAGTACACTTATGATTATTTTATATACAAATAGCTGACGTACGAGCAGATGGGCTTTCTGATGATTTCACTACCGCCCATTGACGTCCATAACACTAAAAGCATCCCGTCGCTTGTCTGACACTATGGATGTGAAGAACTCATTTAATATCAACTTTCAAATACTGCAACTGAAACATGGAAAAACATCACGGTCGACTCTCGTGGGATGGTGAATAGCCACACAGGTAAGGAACCCAATCACCACACACTAGTACTATAGGGAATAGTCTGGGTGGAACAGAGTGTAGTGACCTTCAATAGAATGGACCGTTTGTTATTGGCTCGTCGTTAGTTGGGTGCATCACAACACAATCAGTGGATTCACAGATACAGTACTGTTTCTAATGATAATCATCTTCCTTATATAGCTTGAATACGAGTTTGACTATGGAGAAGAAGCAACCTTGCGTTAATATAATAATACGCAGAGAAATAAAATGAGATTTTAGGTCTAAATAGTTTCATTCATGCTTGATTCTAAGCCAACCTCATTACTCATGTACCTACCCTGCTGAGCCACGAATGACGTCATGGCAACCAGTCCCTTCTGTTGTAGGTCGCTGGGCTTTGTAGTTTGTATTACGAAGCTTAATCCCGACGATAGGTGCATGATGGTAGAGTATTTTGCTCGCCTGGTTAGCTACGACCCTCCTATAAACCGACCGAAATATTTTATACGTGTCCGTTATAATGCGTGACGCCCGTTTCGTTTTCGGTAGCCAACGCGTCGGTGTGCCTTAGATGTCATTGATGTCCATTGGCGACGGTAACCACTTATCATCGAGTGGCTCGATTGTTCGTTTGTCAACTAGTTACATAAACAAAGACTAAAACGAAAACTCGCAAAGGTTGTTCAAAAGTTATTTCTGCAAAAAAGTAGAATCGTCAGTCTTGTAACATCTGCGACTGATACGATTTAGGGTACGAAGGAATGATTGAAACAGCTTAACCTATTCGAATATGTACTTGGACTGCGATCGAAAAAAATAATTTCATTAGATAAATAATAAAAAAATAATTTAATTTCATACGCTAGATGGCACTTTGTCCAACGACAATAGTCTATTGGCAAACATACTAGTTTTTAATTACTCTTTACTACTCCAATTTCATGTATTGCATTAATTAATTCGTTAGTAATTTTATTTCCTGTTAGCTTTCTTGCTTATAGAGAATGTCATTGAATCCGCGGATTGTTCTTTTCTATTTCAGTGTTTTTTTTATTTATGGCAATATCTACGCACATAATCATTGCTTCATTTTTTTTCGCTTATCATGGCGTTGGTATAAATACTCTCAACCATTGACAAGTATAGAACCATCGATTAACAAGAATAAAAGTGTGGAACGTAGAAAAAAAAAAGTTGAACTATAACTTTTTTTAATAGTAATAGCTGACAACCGAGCAGACGAGCCACCTGATGATAAGTGGTCATCGTCGCCCATGGACATCAGCAAGACAAGCAAATGTATCACTGATGCGTTGTCGGCCAAGAAATGAGAAGAAGGTAAGAAAGAAAGCAAGCACTGACTCTCAAGCCCCCAGCCTATAACTGAAATAATTATAGTTAATATCCATGTTCGATTATTATTTAAGGGAAAAAAGTCGTCTATCAAATATTTTAAGTTCTACATTTAAAAACGCAAAACGAGTGTAAGTGCATATGTGGTAAATTTATATAAATTAAATTAAAATAGTAAATTTATATCTAAACTATTGTACTGTATCTTTTTACACAGTTTAATTTACACGTTTAATTGAACGCATTACTATTTTATTTGGTTGGTAACTTTACACTTATGTCAAACTTAATCCGTTTGTTGATGTCACTATCAATAATGTATTTGCTGTCAATTTAACACTTTCTGCCATTTTATTTATAGGTAACATCCTAAAGTTAATAGAGGTTGTTTAAATTGTTTGTTATAATGAATTTATAAATTTGTGTGTATGTTGGTATATCGTTGAGTACCATCGATTTAAAAGAAAGTAAAAGAAGTACAGATAATTTAATCATAATTATGGTACAGAAGTCTGAGAATATCGCCTTACATCCTGACCTACAATAAAACGCTAATATTATTTGTTCCCTATGATTATATCTTTGAGTCTCTACTCAATAATAATAAATACAATATTGGAGCACATAACTATTTCAGCAAAAGTAGTACATTATCATATAATATATCCTAAATATCATCATACGGAAACAAAACGGCGAACTATGACTTGGAAACGAGTTTTTTCACCGATGTCGAAGTAATTCAAGGTAGTCCGAGGATGCGGGTTTTGGCATCCAGGTTTTGGAATGGTAATTATACCCTTAATTATCGTGGAAAATCCGGAAAAAGGAGTCACTATATCAGGTTTTTACAACGCAGACCAAATAAGAAGATTGCGGTTGGGAGGCTATCATAAAACAAAGAAGCGGCAATGTTCGAGCTAGAGTGCTGTGTGCTGTGTCATCATGACAATGCGTCCACTCATAATTTCGTCGTTGCTGTAGCATCTATTCAGGAATCGGGATTTATACTGCTGGAACACGCACCCTATTTACCAGATCTAATCTCCTGTGACTTCTATTGTAATCCTCGGCTTAAGGAACACCTCCGATTTTAAAGATGATAGTGAACTGATGGTCACTGTAGATTCATTTTGGGAGGGTCCAGATAAGGATATTTTTTCGAAGGGAATTCTGGCTTTAAAAAAAAAATGTATTTACTTGTTTCGAGACTACACAGCTTTTTTTTAAGTTTCTTTGCGCACTAGCAACATTTACACACTCACACCCCCGCACTAGGATACCCTGTGTTGCGGGTGGCATGGAGTTACACAAATATGACATCACAAACACCCATGACCCGAAAACAAACATTTATCTGTCTCCTCCTCATACTGCCTCGTTGCCTTCTGACACATAAGTCCTAATATCAACCAACCCAAGTCTCAATAGTTCCTTCGCCA
>DWPT01000869.1:0-21173 GCA_018251895.1 Agathymus mariae mariae
AATTATGGAACGGAGCAAAATATATGTTTAAGGCAAGAGTATTCGTCGTATGGGAGGCGGTTAGCGAATTTGGGACGAGGGAATTATAATCCGTGTTGAATATTAGTGAGTGATAATTGCATAAAAAATAGATAATTGAAGTGGCGAATCCTAGAATAAACTATTTGTGTATTTTTAAAGAAAATATAGTTAACGGCTTCGCTTTGTTTCGGGAAACTTGATTTTTACGTTCACAAACAGTAATCAAATTCTCATTGTTATTTTATTTTAGTTTTTGAGATTATCGCATTCAGACAGAGATTTGTTGTTACCATACCTATAACCTATAGTCCATTCGGAATAATGGATCTTTCTAATAGTTAAATATATTTTTTGAAAGTGGTGCCGTGGTTCTGGAGTTAACCTTCCGTACACACACAATTTGCACTCTCTCTTTATAATATTAATAATATAGACATGTACGTATACAGAGAAAATCATATTTAATATATTTACATATCCATAACCGTATTTAATATTTTTTAAGTTCTTAAACACATAATAATTTACGATAATATTACACAATATACTAGTAATATGACATTCCTAATTTAAAAGTACATAGTTATTAATTTATTTAGGAATGTTCAAATGTTAATATTTAATGATTTAGTTTTTATATGACACACTAACATGACGACAGTCAATAGGTCACACAACCTGTAAAACATTACCTACAACGAATAATACTTTTATACATACGAATAGTACTGTCAAACAATACAATACAATACACTTTATTGTACACCAAGAGAAATACATATTTGGAAATAACAGAAAACACGGTGTTAACAACATATTAGTGTTTTAAATCAGACACGGAAGCATTGCTACTATTTAAAACAAGTTGCAAAGGTAAGCTTATTGGCCGTGCGTGACATCTTCAACCCTAAGTATACGGATAGCATAAACGTGTTGACGTCTATAAAGGCCACAGAGTCTTCTACTTAGACGTTGCGCTCTTGGCAGAGCAGTTGTGGTCGTTATTGCAGGGGTGTGGTGGCTCGCTTGACTATTCGTCGCCTTTCCTCTCGGAGTGTAGTGGTACGTTTATCGCATTTCTAATTTGATCGGTCCACCCCACTGATTACCTGCAGCGTCCTCCGGAGCCTTCAACTTTTCCTTAGATGACTAATCGTTCTATGGAGATGCTGTCATCAGACGCGTCCAAATAAAGTGGGGATAAGAGTCCTTACAAAAAATTGACGCTGCGTGATGCGGAGTTCTTCAAGAATGGATCTGTTGGTCCGAAATTTAAGAGATTTTCAACATTCTCTTCCAGCACCACATCTCGAGAGCATTTATCCTCTTCTATTCACTTTATCGGAGGGTCCATGTTTCTGCAGCATAGAGGAATATGGGGAACACGAGCGCCGATGGCGATTAGGCGATGGTGACTTACCATCTTTCCATCAGATGGCTCGCCTGCTCGATGTTGGCTATTAACATAAAAAAGCTTGTCTTCTGTTGTTACGGATGCTGTACCATCTTCGTATATGAGTAGATAGTATATGAGCCCATCTTCAGCAGAGTATCCCATCCCTTAGGCTTTTTCACCGAATGGAACGCCTTTGAGAAAGCCACAGTGCAGATATATTTTCCCTCATTGTACTCGTGGGTCTATCTATTATTTGTCGCACTATGAGTATCTGTCGACGGTTCAAATAAAATAACATTAATAGTTAAACTAACACAGTATTTGTTATTATTTTCAATATTAATGTGATAAAACGAGGTCAAAGTATACTTGCAATTGCTTGTTACTTATTTATGTTTAGAACATTGTTTATAGTTCTAGATTAACACGGAAAATTTAATAAGAAAACTAAGTTGCATTCAGTAATTGACAGAGTGCCAATATAGGGTTAGCCAAGTATTAAATTACAGCTGCGAATGGAATTCCTTTAGTTGCGTATGCTATGGACATACGTAAAAGAAACTTCGCAAATATTAATCTATTTCAAAAATGTGTGCCCCATACGGGATCCTAACCTAGATACAACGAATGTTTAGTTACACCCAGCACAAGCGTTGGCTTGTTGAAGATAACCTTTATCTATCTGTCCCTCTCTAAGAGCCTTTTCTCGTTTTCATTGGCAATCTAAATCTTTATACATCTATGCCACATGCCATGGACAGAATATTCAAATAGATTCCGTTGCAAGCACACCCGCACGGACTCCTGATTAGTGTAGGTATAGCACATAGCAACTTCGAGTATGCGATGGTTGTTTTAAAATTATAAATAAATATCTAATGCAGTCATCTTAGAATTAATGGTGATACACATATATTCATCTTACGTAGTTCATTAACATATTTTAATGTCATTAAATATCAAGAAAATCCGGTTTGAAAGGAACTTGCATACACACCTTTTGTTTTATGTAGTTTTTGAGATGATCGCGTTTACAGATAAAGGTTTTGTACTTTGTACTAACTAACTTTTTCGGTTATTATTAGGGGTGTAATGGATATGAAATTTCGGATCTGGATATGGATACGGATATATGAATAACATTTTACGGGTTTCGGTTACGGTTACGTATATGAAATTATTTCGGATTATCCGATTGCTTCGGATAGTTTCGGTAACGGGTATTAGATGATTTACGCCATGGAAAAAAATATAATGTATATTTACCAGTTATATTCATAGAAAAACAAAACTAATAGCCTTATAAATTAAAAACTATATAAAATGAGAATGACGCGGCTAGTGTATGTGGTCGTGGAGCGTAGCGGCAGGCGAAAATCTGTCATAATGAATTTTGTTTAGACTGCTACTATCCGAAATTATCCGAAACTTTTTAATCGGATTCGGTTACGGTTTTGGATATATATTTATTTCGGATATACGATAGTTTCGGTTACGGTTACGAAGCTCCATAACATCCCTGGTTATTATATTTATTACAGATAATATTGCTATAAGACCATAGTAAGTGTATTCTAAGTTTGTAAATGTTTTGTTTATAAATACGTATGATGGTAGCTACGGATTGAGTTAGGTGAATGAAGTGAATGGGCTCAGTGGGGTGAGTGAATGAGGTGACGTGCATTTATTTTATTTTCACACCATCTCCGGGCCAGTGACTCCTACTACCAGGGGTATGACCGTGTAAGCGATTATTGACATTTTATTTACGACTTATCATTCATTGCTTCATCAATAATACAGTCTCTATTGCATAACTATCTATTATTTAGCTGATATTCGACGCAACGGTCCAACGCCATTTTCGCACGGCTCACGCGCATTCCTATGCATTATTTATAAGACGCGGGAGCATTTCCACCATTTTCTCATTTCTCAAGTTTTTCAACCGAAACGTTTTCCATAACTGAGGGTGGCTCGGCAACATTCTACTAGTAGGCTTGTAAATAATGTTAATTGGCGTAAGATTTTATAACTTTTTGCCATTTTCGAAGAGTACACTGATATCACACTAGAAGTTTAGCCGCGGCAATTTTGTAATCTCACAAATTAAACTCATAATTATACTTCTATATATACTTATACTCAAACTTATCCGCTGTGAGATGATAATGTCGGTAAGTTATTATGGTTAATATTATTTTTAAACATAGGTATCGCTCCTTCACGTCTCTTATACGATCTCAGGTCTGCTGGTAGAAATATAATTTTCAAATACCAATAATTTTGTGCAGACTGAATTTTTAAAATGTCAAGTGTACATAAATTGTCAAATAAACAAATAAATGTGAAATCGTTTATACCAAAATATATAACGAGGAATGAAATTAAGGAACGCTCCGTGTCTTGTTTGAAGTAAAAATGGAAATAAACAGTGAAGTTTCTTAAAATTGTTTATCAATACAGCGTTTTTATTTAAATTCGGGCTTGTTGGGGTGAATTGAGTCCTTATTTACGGTGTTGTCGCCTTAAACTATCCTCGTAAGTTAGTCCGGTACATGCGTGTGCGCAATTCTCATTCGTATTCAGTGGACGGTGAGCAAAACAAATTGAAATCCAAATCTAGTAATATTTAAAGTAATATAATATATGGTTGGTATATATTTTCGATTTGTTTTTTTTTGTTGAGGCATTTTGTTTTGAACATCATATTTTAAATCACATTTTGTTAGCTGTTTTAATAAAAGTACCTAAAATTCCTAACAAAGATAATTTTTATTCCAATTAATAGTTTTAATCAGGGTTTACTGGACGATTAAGTATATATTACCTAGGGTAATCTGTAACTAAATGAAACTGTTACATTAAGTTTAAATCAAATAAATAAGTGTTTTAATTATTTACTCATTACAGCCTGTAGATGATTTGAATGTTAGAGAAATTAAAAATGATTCCTGCTAAATCTATACTAATAATGAAATTCTAACTGATCTCTGTACATGAACGATTTATGAGATAATACATTATTAACGGCCTTTATTGACCTAATAGAACCCAAAACAATAGTTGTTGGAATTTTTGTCTGTTAGCCTGTGGGTTTGTTCCCGCTAATCTCAGAAACGGCTAAACCGATTTCGTTCTGGTTTTCTCTAATGTATTGCAGTAAGCGCCCCACTTAATGCTTAAAGTTTGTTTCATTAGAATCCGTCTATATATTTCTAATTCACAGAAAGAGAAAAATTAAAAAAAAAAATGTATTTGCTTGTATTATATACTCGTATGAAAATACGACGGCATTACCTGGTTTGTAATATGGGTACTATACAAAGTGAATTATGCAAAGGTGTGTTGTACACACCTGTTATTTGCATTGTTATCTGTCATAATTTTTACCGGACTAATGGAGGTAACAAACGGGACTTTGCTGTGTTACTTTGCCTATGTATTGATAGTATTTTTACTTCTGATGGAATATCCATTCATTAGGTTATTCAACTAAAACTTATATACAATTACAGTGATTTATGTTTATATAAAGAATATTCTAAAGAGCCTGTCCATTAATGAATTGATGAATGTGTACTCATTTAAATTCTGTTTGTTTTTTTAATTTTCCGACCGAAGATTTTTATGTTTTTTTTATTTTTATTTTATTTTATACGTTAAAAACTTTTGGCCTCGTGTTGAGAGGGCCTCTTCATATTTCAAATTCAATTCTTATTCCTCCATCACATTCAATTAAGTTGACGGCGAAAGCCAGTGTTATAAAGTTACGAGTGGAAGAAATATATTTAGTGTCCACATTTAATTTTTTTTATATTTTCTGCTATTTACTGCCAAAGACAACAACAACAACAGTGTTATAACTTAAGAATCGTATCCTGGGAACCGACAACTGAGACCTGTACTACGTCAAGATACACGCTTGAAAAGAAGAGCACAAATGAATTATTTGTTAGTACGTTGAGAGAACTTAAAAAATTATAGTTATATTGCTGTAACAAACAATTTTTTTAAATAATTTTAGGTACTTAATGTAGTTTTATTTTATCCTTATTACAATATTATTTTAAATTAGTTCACAACTGTAATGGTTTCTTGAAATTTTGTTACACAGTTATGAAATGAAATAATGACGCTTATGTTTTTTTTCAATCAAATCAACCCATCTAAATCCTCAAAATCCTGAATAGCGTAGATAACGCTGCCAGTTATAACCTGTTTTCGGGCTGAATTAGCAGACATAGGTACCAGTCCGCCTAATCGATTGATGACTCCCTAATATTAGGGAGTACGCCAACCCGGCGTGATGGAGAGAAGGCAAAATAGGCGTATATACAAAAAATGGTATTGACATTGCAAACATACCTTTAAACAGACGTTTTAAATATGTTTTACAATATCGTTGTCGTTGCTGTTTCATAGTTATAGAATGTAAAATATACTAAAAATAGTAATAGATATATTGTACCTTAAAAAAATTCACGGTAGTACCAAGGAATGCGGGTTCAAATACCTATAGCCGTTTTAAAGTCAATTCCGCTAATGACGGATGGCTCATTATTTATGGCTAATGTAACTGGTCGTTAGTACACTTATGAGCTAACTAGATATCGCAGTTCCTCGGGCAAAATTATTTCGCGTTAAGGATTTCAACCAGAGTACAGTATCTGCTAATCACATGGTCCATGGAAGAGTTGCCAACCTTGTCGTATAATAACAATGGAAAATGCCATTAAGAAAAGTTGGACATAACCGTAAAAATTATTAATAGGTACAATCCTGCAAAAATAATGTATTTTGTGCGAATTATGAAGACAATATCAAATAATTTATGTTGAAGCCTAAGCAAGAAATTTAATTCTCATACCCAATTGTTGTCAAAAATAACGGAACATAAATGAGTAGTCAAAAATGTAGGGTTAGTAACACTAGTATGGCCTTTGCGCGGCTACAAATCTCTTTGTTCACAGAAACAGCTGTATTTATATATTTCGAGTATATCATTTCTATGCGAATGGGTGAGTAGTTGAAATATTTATTTATATATACTTTATTATATTATAGGATAAAATCACTCATTATTAAAATAAATGCATTACAATTTCAGAATATTCATTAAGTTTTTAATATTGTTATAGATGACGGAAATATATTTTAATTTTCCGTTATGTGGTATTACGTAGGATATAAAAGCAAATCAGCCAAGTCGCCATTATTTTGCATATTTAGCTTGCTTGCCTCTCTCCCGCATCGGAGTGTGCGATCTCGCCCTTGGATACCTATTTTCTGCATACGCCCGCAATGTTTATGCGCTTGCATCCAGCCTTTATTTTCTTGATTCTGTAAGACAATATTCTCTACGGACTCGGGAGATAGAATCAATTGTTTCCGAGAGCTCAATGAATAGGTCTTAAGGAATTTTCTCCGTATGCTTTATAGGGAATTTAATTTTTACTTCGTTTGCTTTTTGTTGCGTTTCGCGCTATAGATATGAATATTCGTTTTCGGTTCGTTCGCCTTTTGAACTTGGTTTGATTTAACATTTATATATCGACATGTTTTTCACTGTTAATTGAGAGTATACGAGCACGTTACATATCTCATTATTAAAAGCGAAATTTTATGCATGTTTTCTCTCTTTGAAGAGCCCGTTAAGCAATTGGACTCGGTTGTTATCGTTATTCAGCAGTCGTTTAGCTTTGTCGGAGGCATAGGTATAAAATTTTCCAAAATTTGGATAGGTCGGACCTTCACCGAGCCGCATTAGACCAGCGTGGAAAAGTTATACCTTAACTATGGGAAAAAAGGATTTCCTTAGATTATAATGCGAAAGCGACTAATGGCTTTACCTATTTGGAACTGTTTCAAGAGAATGTCTTTCAACGTTTTTAACACCGGTTTCTTCATACCAATATCGTATACACAATTTCTACCAAATTATTTTTATGGTTTGTGTGAGGTCCGACTTATGCTATTACTTTAGTATCACGTAACTCTTTTTTAAATACACCCATCATGCGCCACACGTTTGATGTTACTTTGACAGTCCGTATTATACTTTTCGATAGCTGCCGCCTCGTTTGGAATATCTGAACAGTGCGTGGTTTTCGACCACGATTTTTCAAATTTATGTCAACAGTGTTACATCACATCCTGTATATAATTAGAATGAAATCTAAAGAAAAAAAATGTAATTTAAATGTCCGTATAATTGTTAATACTAAATTAATTTTTCAATGGCAATTCATTATATACTTGCAGCCTTTTTTTCCGGATCATGAGTGTTTATCTCATATTTGTGTACATCCATGCCACCCTTAACAGACGAAATCTGAGAGTGGGCTTTTGAGTGTGTTAACGTTTGTTTATTCGTTTAATTATCAATTTAAGCAAATAAAATAGCAAAATAGATTATTTGACAAAAATGCATAATAATTAATTTATACTGTTTAACACGAGTATATTGCATTATTTTATGACTACTCGTTCTAGTATCGTATAACAGCATAATTCATCTCGAATTCTACAAGCGACATTTTGTTTTGATTAATTAATTAATGCTTATATTAACACGCAAGCGGGTCTGACGCATCTATCTGCATTTCATTTGTTGTAACGGAAGTTCTTTAAGAATAGAACGTGTACAGAATAATATAGTAGAGTATGATTCATTTATCAAATGTCGTCGGACGATCGTTATGACCTAGAAGCTAGATAAATCTACTAGCTAAGCTAACAATTGGGTGTGTTACATAATTTAAAAAAACGTTCAGAATAGTTATTTTAGTCTCATCAATATCTGACCGAGTTATTTTAGCATCCACTGATCTATATCTATGTATGTAAATGAATAGAAAGCAATGGCAGCATGTGTGAAATGATTATGACTTGAAAACGACAGTTTTGGGAGATTTTTATTTGCTGTATTCTTGTTTGTAAAGGCATGGTTGGTAGGAATTTTTTTGGTAAATCTACCGATTGAAATTTTAGACGTATTTTCGTATGAAAGTGTGAATAAAAAATGTGCCGTCCACTTTGACAGTTCCGTTCAATGAATAATGATAATGATTCAGTAGTACAATCTTTTCTTAGGTGACTTACTAGATTTATCTATATCTAGTTGTGTTATAAAATAAACATACTTCTAATTTCTTCCTTATTATTAATAAAGTTATTTAACAAAATACTTTCCAGAGACAACCACTAAAATTCTCTCTGGCATAGATACATATATCTTATCCCTAACAGTCAAGACTAGAAATACATGTCAAAATGAAATGTACAACACGAGTCGAATATATGTATCTAGTTAGAGTGCGTTTATATATACAAAAAAGTATACACTATTTCCACATTGGCTCGGTAAATTCAAACAATTAATTATGTTATAAAGTCGCAGCTAATTTTGACCTGAGATCATTATAAATTTAAAGTACTTATAGTTGGTTTATAATTAAATTATAAGCTAAAGAATCGTGGTAAAAAGTGCATAAATATAAAGTTTTGCTAACATCAGCCAGATGGCTTGAAATTAAGTTATTAGCAAATTATATATTTAAAAACAGAAATGATTCATATTTAAACATCAGAACGTCTACCACGTCGGCTAGTAAACTAAAAGTACAGCAGTACATAGATACTGTGATTCATCTGTCGTCAGAACATCATGATTGCGAGTCTGTTCCGCATTAGTTATCGTTAGAAGCGAGGCGATTCAATCGACATTGTCTCTCTAATCTGATTTGAGTGTAGGAATCGGTCGGTGGAATAGCTCTGGCCTTGTGGGTCCAGAATTGAGTATAATAATTGAAAGATCGCCGCGCGCACTTTGGATGTCACGCGGCATGCGAATGGCTGAGCGAGGAATGCAATGTTGATAGCTCTCATTGGTTGCTAGGGTCATTTAAACTTCTAATGCGGCCGGACTTCACTTATACTTATTATATTTAGCTGCATCTTAGGTAAATAATAAAATTGTGAAGTGTACATTATTTTGTAAACCATTGTCTGAAGCTTTAAGTAAGATCAAGAGAAGTTTTTGTAGCGATAAATTTATAAACAAGTTTGTCGTTTTGCACATGTTTATATAGTTTTTTAAACTAGGATTTCCTGTGTTGTGGGTGGCATGATCATACACAAATATGACATACCAAACACCCATGGTCCGAGAATAAACATTTATCTGTCACATAACTGGGTCACTACCAATCGGGCTATGGGGTCGTCTATCATCTTAGAAAGTTAACATAAAGTTAAGAAACACAATGACAATGAATAAATAAAAATTTTATTAGACTGTTTCCAAGATTGCTTTCATTTAATAATGAGTGCTGAACATTAAGAGGACAGTAAATAAGTAACTAATCTCAATGTAAATGATTTAGTCATGAAAATTTGGTATCTTTTAGTTACTTGCTTCTATCGAATAGCTAAATAAGAATCTCAATACATATTTTACGCGTGTAGTTTTACAGTACTGATATTAATCCATTTATTTGATTCAAGTCTGTCTTTGATTTAATTTTAATAATTATTCAATAAGTATTCTATATATTCACAGATTTGCATGATTAAGCTGATGTCGCTTGCTATACTTTATATGCAAGTGGTTAAAATAATAATTTCCATCCCGTTAGGTATTTTACATTCACGGGAAACGTTTTCAATTATGCAATGAATGCGTGTAATATAATTATTTATCTCGTTTCAATATCACGCGATGCTTCGTATACGTAAATAGGTCTAGATCTTCAATTACAGATTACTTGAACGTGGATATAGATATTGAAATCAGACGAGATTACTAAGACTGTTCTATACTAAGACGTTTGTTGATCGTTGAGCCTGTGAATTTAGTTCAGTAATGTGTCAGTTCCGCAGTTTGAAATTAGGCTGTCGCGTTGGAGTTTTTGAATTATGCTGAAGTTTTCGGCATCATATTTTTTTATGGATACGATTAAGCGTACGGGTGTATGCGGACAAAAAAATATAAGTATCTAAACAAAATATCACAGCAGTTATCTTTTATAATATATGTATTACTATTGAAGTTGAACAGTAAATCTAAATTTTTAAAGATTTTAGAGGTTTTTGTTTGTTTTGGAAAATTCTTAAACCTGTATCTGATTGCTGATTTGTAACCAGCTTTCAAGTTATTAGATAAGAGAAATACAAAATACATTTTTGTATTGTGTTAGAACTTCAGTTGGTGAATTTCCTACATTGTTATATTAGTGCCTGATAGATTATTTTTATTTTAACCTATTACTACTTAAGTAATCTGATTAGAATGTACAATTTTCTTATGCATGTTGTACGTTCAAAAAAGTATCATACAATTGTTATGATATCTTTGTATGAAATTTCACCCATTCAGAAATTACTTATATCAATCGCAGCGTCATCATCTAACCACACAATTCAATTAAAGCAATTTTATCAGTATTGAAATACCATCCTTATCGTAAAGCGACATGAATAATTGGCAACGATCAGTAGCTAATCACTCAAATTCAAATTAAAAACCATTTAATCATTTAGATATCTTGTAAATATACTTATTATGCACGTCAGTGTATGTTTCTACTGCTGTTTCTCCAAAGGTGTACTTAACATCGGTTGCTTGGCTGATGAATCTTATCAGGTTTTAATTCTAAGCACTCATAACCCGAGCCCACGGGCTTATGTCACAGCAACATGGTGATCTGACCGAGTTCAGGTACTTCAGGCGCGATCATTAATTGGACGGCCAACTGCTAGTGGTTATTTCATAATAAAACTATGAACAATTTAATTATGTTATAAATAAACCTACGGACGTTTTTGCTGATACTACCGCATCGAAAAGGTGCATTAATGCTGAGGATAAGAAAAGCGAAACAAACCCCCCCGCTGTTCTTATGAAACAACATAATTATGACAATCACAGAGCAAATTTAAAATCCACGTGAAAATATGTTGCGGCGTTATTAAGTATTTTATTAGCGATTTCGTGCTTCAGATGTCACTGAGGCCGCTAGTCCTGGTAGTTTATCGTTAGGGGTTGTTATGTCAGAAGCCTTTGGCTTACATAAGATTTTCCGATATATGTGACATTTGGGTTGGCTGTAACCTGTTTAATAATCCGTATTGGACTAACCAATTACTAAGAGAGACTCGAAACAATTTTAGTGAGCTTAAGTGAAGTTTTGATTAACACGAGTGTTAACTTGAACAATTAGTAACAAGCAGACACTTGTCACTATTTACTTTTGTTACATATAATCGAGGACAAGTTATCTTGCCTCGCCCTTTTGCTCATGGCAAAAATTTGCTGGAGAGGCCAAGGAAAAAAATTACGTCCAGTTTCGTTTATTGAAAGTTACTAACATACGAGTACCAACCGCTTTAAACGTTTATCACGCTAAAAACTAAATAAACTGGAGGTTTGGAAAGGGTTTGGGTTGATAATATATCGGTAATAGCGTTTGTCCTGGTGATGTTCTTGTGTGGTAATGAAAATGATCAATTGTAGTTTGCCTAAATGGCTTGATCGATTTTGTCACTTGTTACGTCACACATTAGAATACCTTCACAGGAATATTTATAGTTAAATATTTATCGGGAGAGTGCTTCCCTGCGCAGCTACGGGGCAACAATATATGAGAAAAAATATTATTAGGTGTATTTATTAACGCATATAATAATAATATCTAAGACCCCAAAACAATAGTTGTTTGAAATGGCTGAGCCGATTTTGTTAAGGTTTTTATTAATATATTGCAGTAAGCATCACTTAATATTCAAACTACGTTCCATTGCAATCCGTGAATTAATAAAAAGTTATTAAATTTCTAATTAAAAGAAAAAGAAGAACCGAGTCTTAAACAAATGCAGGTGTTATTTCTAAGCGTAAGGCGTAGTTTTTCTGAAGCGAAGCGAGGGCGGTTTGCTAGTCATACATAAATTACTTCGATAACAGTCAGTTAGCATCGGTATAGAATACGTTGAACACTAGAATTACAAACAAACAATTATAAATAGTTTGGCGAACGTAAGATACGTCTGTGCGTTGACAGAAGTAATTGTGTCAGTATATACCGATATGCATGTGTATTTATATCATTTAGCATAAAATGCGCTTACATTATGCAAGTCAATCCACGGGCCGATTAACTTTCAACTGAACTATGCGAGCCAAGGTTTGCAAATCGCTATCTATATCAATTTATGTTGTTTTGCGAAGTGGGTTTGAGAGACTTGATAGAGATTTTTTATTTCAAGAAAATATCAAAGCGTTAACCCATGTAAAAGAAATATATAAGAAACGCGACTCTTACGTCAAGATAAAATAGTTTATAAGTTTGATTTACGTTTGTCTTGTTAGATAAAAAAGCAAAATTTGCAGAAAAAGACGTCACAGCTGCGCATTGCTAGAAATTGTCTTTTAGGTAGTAAAAATATGGACGCAGCATGATGTGGATACGTAAGCCGTAGGTTATAAAATTGCCAAATTGAATGACATGTCCAACGCTGAAACCAGCTGTAATCTGTTTTTAGCTATCATAACAATTTAAATGTAGCAAGCATATTTTATTACGTAAATAGATCGGAAAACTCCTTTTAATATCTTTATAATCCGGTTGGTTTTGCAGGCGAAGACAAAGTTCATAACCCTATTATTTTAGAATTCGTATGAACTTATCGGTGAGATAGCTACATTAGTAAGAATATAGGTAACAACTATCTTTGATAATAAAACTCACTAGCTAGTACTGGGGACATTTAAAAAGTAGGTCTTAAAGCATCAAGAAGGTACAGGACATTAAATAAACAGTTAAATGAATAGATGTTTATCTTGTTAGGAATTGGAATCTCGAAACCAATATCACTGTGTATTTATATTTAATTGGTCTGTTGTTGATTCTCAGCACTAGCTTTTTAAAGTACCCATAACAGGCATCGCTTACAAATTGTAATATTATGATAACATATTTAATTACTTTGTTTTACCTTAGGACGCTGAATTCTTTTTATATAATTACTAATTAATTGAATATTTTAATGTCATTTTAATTGTTTGACTTCATGTCTGATTATAGTCATATAACCACATTCTCGAATATCGTTCGTTTTCGTGAATGTTTCATGATTATTATTTTTATATCTCTTTTTTTTCGAGGTTATGTCTTTCTGTTTGTCGTGTGTTAGACCATGTATCGTATTTAAACCACTGAATAGATGGCAGTAACTTATTTTATCTAGGATACTTTTGATCCTGGGAAATGAACCTTTTCCCCCGGAATAGGAAATTAAAGTTTGTTGCATTCTATTATGACGGTAGTTAATTAAATTTAGAGTTCTTTACTGTAGTTATTATATTATATATTAATAGGTTTCTAATTCATGCAATAATTCCTAAAACAATACGGTACCTATTTTTTTAACGTAAAGTGTAGATTTTTTGTAAATTATTTTAGGATTATTAATTTGAAATCAGATTTGTAAAGTTTTAAAAGATTTATTATATTACTCAAGTTTAATTGATCTATTGAATTTGATCAATGATTTTTTTCCTTGTTTCAGAGGTGACGCAGCTGGAGGATCCTCGGCTAGAATGGCTGAGCATCCAAGAGGCGATGCTGAGGGATTACCTCCACACAGCACAGGAGGCTCTCGAAGTAAGTAGTAATGTACATAAAATAATGTAGTCACAAGAAAAAACAAAGAACCGGCAGCGATTAAGAAGATAGAAAGAAAAGCATGGGTGGGGGAATTTACTTCTTGGATTTTTTAAATTCAAACTTTGAACTACCAATACAAGAATTACTACAATCTATCAGTTTCTCAACAGGTCAGTTCTTTTTATTGGAACCAATAAAAGACATTCCAGACAAGCTCCGAATCTGTAAATCATATCACCGTTATCGGTTCGATAATATTCTTACACAATGACATTCTACAATTATGCATTCCTGAATGTCATGACATGACTTCACGATTTTGATACCATCGCAAAAAATTGTTGCTGACTTCGGATTTGCTGACTTCTTTTCTAATCGTTGTCGCTAATAGGACACGATGACTCATTTTGGCTTGTTACATTCTGCAGTGTTTATATTTGTACGGTCCATTGTAAGTTTGTTTATGTTTTAAAGATACCAGCATGAGAATAGAATCGTGGATGCTGTTATCGATATCAAAAGCGAATAGTTTAAAAAGTTAAAAACATTAATGAATAAAAATTTAAACTAACTTTTATTGACATAATAAAAAAATGTGATAACAAACATTACAAATGATAATGATTGATAAATGTGTGTCAATTCTAATTTAAAATACGTTACAAAAGTATCATCATCATTATGGCGTTATTGTAAATGTTTTATTATCTTTTAACATGTACTTGTTGTTGTCCAAGTAAAACTTGACACTGTAGTTAATAATAATGTAGTAGTAATGGATTGATTGAAGTAATACAAAAATGTAAGCGTCAAAGATTATATGACGCTCTAGCAAACACAATTTAATAATAATTATAGTAAAATCACCACGAAGACTGTCTCGATTTTAAACGAATAATTTTATTTTGTTTAAAAGATATCGTCTTCTAATTTGTTTATTTAATTGCCTTGATAATTAAATACTTTCTACCTATCTATAACGAAATACTCAATAGCACATTAAATGTGTGATCTATGAGCATTGCCACAAGATAAGAAAGGAATGCGATGGCCTGTTGATAACAGTAGATAAAAGATAAGTCGCCTTGTATATTGTTTCGAATTGAGCTAGCACGAATGCTATTTTTATATACATAATTATTCGCGAATATAATTAAATATACTATTAATAGGAATGAATTAATGTTTTACGATCTTTGAAATTTTGTTGTGGTATTTTTAAATGTTATTTTAGCTACGCATTAGTTTTGAAGTATCATCATTTATTATATTCCATTAAATGTTAATTTATTTTTATCGTTTTTTTTTTATGATCACTATTGTATTTCGAAGTGGTTATTTAACGTCCTATACATTTTACATAACGTATTAAATGTTCGCCTATAAAATGCGAAAGCGTTTCGAGACTAAAGATTCGTCCTCTTTACTCAAGTTCCGCATTACACTTGAGAATCTTAGTGAATCATGTCACGTCCCGACCAGAGTCCCGTTATCAAATAACATATCTGCGTTTGTTTAGCCGTGAATACGTACGTGACGATGTCTTAATAGTTATAATTCTTCTCTTAGATCAGAATGGATGATATTACTTGAAATTTTCACACACTCGACCTCCCTCTAATTTGATCCACATTTACATCTGCATAGTCCAATTGCAACTCTACTTAACTGTGTATGTTATCGTCTGCATCTGCGTTAGCTATGAGAAATGCTCTCACACTATGAAGATGTATTTTAGTGTTAATATACTTTTAGTAACGTTAACATTACTTTACAAAAGGTTTCTATATTTCCATAAGTAGCAAATTACGCCATACATGAAGTTTGTATCTTCGGAGTATGATTGCTCGCGTTTGCTTAATATGATTGCCTTCTTTCATTACGTGATTGGAATTTGTGTATAGTGGATTTCGGATACAAGGACATTGAAGGGACCGCGTAATTTCGTCGTTACATCTGGTAATCGTAACAGACATAGGTAGAGATATACGGACACACACGGTTTAGTTACATTCATTCGTCGCTATAGAAAAATTGTCGCTATAGCCAAGGTCGTAATAAATGAAATCCACCGTAGTTTGTATTTGATAGTTCAGGTGACAAATTCTCTTCAAGCATGATAATGTAGCTTGAGGCTGATTATTTAAGAAATTTAAGAAATACATATTTATAAGACCTTTATCTTGACCATCTGGCAGTCACACGGTATATAATCGCTAGCGATACAAAATAAATTCCATCACCAATCTGTCCCTTTTTGACGTTGGAATGCGACATGACCCGTGTATCTGGTTAACGATGCAGGATCAGCCATCAGTGATAACCTTCGCAGTTCGAATTGACGTCAATTGATCGATAAAGCGGGCGGTGCAAGTAAACGAAAATATACGTTGGATTGATCAACTATGACCTCAGACCTGGGACTTAACCAAGTTGGATGGAATTAGATAATGCTTGTGATATATATTTACGATTTACTCGTTTGATTTTATTGTAATATTTCTCCATGATATTAAAATAACAATATTTTGTTGAAATTTAAATTTTTAGATATCTTATTTACGTTAATCATTATCATGGAAGAATTTTTTAGGCATTATAAGTTTCAGATAACCTTGGAATCATTTCATGTATACTTAGCTATATTTTTATTGATTGATTACATTACATTCTTTTAATACTGTTATCGAATTAACAAACCTAAATTGTATTTAGATGTCACATTTATTTTATTTTAAAACACTTAAAAACATTTCATTGTTCGACGTTCATGTTATCGTAATTTTAAAATGTGCAGGATTTTTTTATTGTTACATACTTATGGCAGGCTACGGGTTTTTCACACGACTTAGGCACACACTCAAATAAGCTATACCTTAAGTGGTGCAAGGTTGTCACGAATTCTTAGATATACTATATTTAAATCTGCAATCCTTCAAACAAAGTTGGTAAAGCCGTGGAATATCGCTCAATGAACGTTTTAGTTGGAGCATAAGAATTGTGTTAGTTTTGAGCGGATAAACTTCGCATACCAGCGTTATTATACTACAGTTTGTCGGTTTACTGTTACTGTTTAAACAAAACTTGAATCATTCGCATTCAAATAAAGATTACCGGGGTCATGTAAAATTGTGAGTTTACGGGTGCACACATTATATTACCGTGGACATCAATATACAGTATTTTACTAGTGTTTTCAAGGTACTTTTTCCCCGGGATTTCTTTTAAAATGCCAGTCTTCATTTTATTTAAACTTAATACATGTACCTACTACATATATTAAGTTTGTTTGGATTTTTTCTTCACGTGACACACGTTGCATTTACGTTCTATGAATATATTTGTAAGTTGAGAGGTTCTCGTCATCTAAATGTTTATATTTTCTAGTATCTACATCCACATCTGATTCTGTTTTAGCGCATTTATTTTCTCGGGACATCTGGTGCGTTATTACAATTTAAATTCGGCTAGTTATTAAAATGACACGCAGAAGTGGATCGTAAAAACCGCCGTCTACGAGTTTCGCCGGCGTGGAATGTATCATTCATTAATGATGTATTGCCGTGGGGCCACCACCGCGCGTCGTTGCCGCTCCGGTGTTAACGTGTTGACCTTCGTATACTTTAAAAGTTGTTGTGCTCTCGACTCACAGGTCCCGTTTACGAATAAAATGCAATCAACACAGTTTTCTACTGAATTGTGTGGCATTTTATGCAGAATTTAACTTTACATTTTTCAAAACTTGTCAATATGATAATAATTTTCTATGTATATTCACACACATAAATTGATTTTTTCTTAAAGACAAGATTGATTTTAGTGTGCAAGTTATATTTAGTGTAGGCAATGGTTGCCAAATACTCTATGACAAGGACCTCACATATCCCTACCTGCCTTGCGCAAACACAAGCAGCACGTCCAAGCCAAGAGCATTTCACATAAGTGTGTGCCGAGTACCTCTGTCTTCATTATCTACTCCTTCGCCAACACTTTATATCATATCCCAGTGTTATAAGACTGATAATGGCTTAACTATTTTATATTTAACAGCATACGCAACTTGGCTTTTATGTATGCACATACCTTCACGTATTCATGGTGTCGCGATGCTACCGTGCAACTATGTCTTAGACGTAGGACTCGAGATAACCTGGCGAATTTTTATATGCTGCCTGCATATCGAATGGAATCCATGTTGGAATCTCAGTTTATGCAACCTTCGATGCAATGGCTGGCCAAATAGACGTTTAAAGATCCTTTTTATAGAACTTAGCTTATTTAAGCAACGCCTTGTTTTGTGCGTTAGGTAATGTAGCTATGGTTTTATAAACTAGGTAATAGAGGTGATTTGCAATAACCAGTAGCCATAGTAGACAATGTATATATTTTACAAACTTTGAATAGAAATAGTTCTATTTACTGAATAATATCAGATGTTCCTTTGGCTACTATATTTTTATAACGGATTTGGTAGACTATGGCTTAAATGTTTTTTTCTAATTTCGATTTTACACAGTTTTCGATCTTACAATATTATTCACAAAATCACTAAAGAAATTTGGTGCGTATTGGTTAGCTATCCAACTATCGTCATCTACATTCATAGATCCTTATCTCTGTCTATTATTAATTGGCACAAGACATCGAGACAAAACATCGATGATTCTATTTCTAACTTAATTAATTTGTACTAATGCATTGGATCCGCATGGTTTCTGTATTTGCATGGCACGAGTGTAATCTGTTCGCTAGTCACACATGTCTGTACTGTACCACTGCACCTATATGCAGTGGTTATTTTTATTGAATTTTTCAGGCTTTGGCGTTATACGTATCACCGAGTAGATTAATTCATATAAATTATGTAAACTCTTCAGATACACCAATTTAGAGTTAATCCGGCAAAATCAATCGCAGAGATCTCATTTTGTGTATTTTTTTATAGTTAATCTTTAAAATTTAATATTGTTATAGTGTCTGTCCGCATTGCTACGTGCTTCAAACAGAAGAAACAGTAATATGCCCTGTCGTGGGACACAACACCACAATATCACAACTTTGTTAACAATCAAACCAATGTATGTGTAGATCTGTAAAGCATTATTATTATGATATGTCCACATATCAGCTTACAGTAAAGCTAATGGAATCTTTACGACATACAAAAGAGATTAAAGTTATTGAATGTCATCGGCTAATTGGGAAATAATATAACAAAATAATAAGATCGCACGAGTCACAAGAGGCAAGCTAGTATAAAATAATTCCGACGGCGGAGGCCTTTGCCCTGCAGTGGGGCAGTAATTGGCCATTACTTCAGTTTTATTGGACAGGTCAGTACTCCGAGGCGGTTGTGATTACATAATGATAAACTAACTAAATTATTTCATTCGTGTTCATCATAATGATGTCATCTAAAATCGAAATAGAATTAATTGACCGCTTGCTCTCAATTGGCGAGCTTTAATCGTTTTGAAATTTGTTGCGATAGTCTTCTGTCTTCCTCTGCGTTCCATGTCACGATCTATTAGTTTAAATAGTTTCAGTCTATCCAATTTTTACGGAGCACAGTCAATATACCCTGAATGAACAGTGATAATAATAAATGTCATTAGTATAACTCATGTTTTAAGGTTTTGTTCCCATCGTCACTTCCATCTTATAGGATACTTTACATTCAATATGATCCATTACATGAGTTGTAAATTTACTGCGTATCGTCATTCTAAAAGTTTTTACATAAAGCATGTACAGGTCTAGCGCCGTTGCATATGAATTGTTGTTTACTGAAATAGATATGGAAATGAGAGGTGCATATTAAAATGGACGTAGAATTACTTATTAAAACGTAACATGGCCAGTATTTAGATCTATCGGAATTTCAATTGCCGAGAAATCATTAAGTGCCGCAATTATGTGTCTCGTATTAACGTTATTCATACTGTAAACATTTTTCTCTTTCCGCTTAAGTGTCTGGTATAAAAGTGAATGATTAGTCGATGTCGGTATTATGTAAAACACTAGTCCTTCGCAGAACAGATTCATCTGATATCTATTCGTAGAATTTACGCACGCCATCGAATCACAAGCACGTAAGCGTTTGGGTAAAATTAAGAAACAAAATGGTTCCGATGCAACGGTATCACGAAATTGTCATCGATTTGAGTAATTACAAAAAAGGTTTTTATTATTATTATTATTATTTTATCTTTTAACTGACGTATCATCTTAAACTCTTAGACTATGAAGTTTTTTTTATCTTTCTGTTGTTTTAGGGCTTCTTCCACCTTAGTGAAATAGCAGCCTAAGGTAACTAACGCACATTGATATTTTTAAATATTTTCTATTGCTATTCTTTGTAACTTTTTTTTATTCTTTCATGAAATTTCATAAGATTTTCTGTTCATATAGGGATATGAATTTACTATAGTTAGTTTAATTCTAGACGTTAGTTACGTTAATATTTTTCTCGAATATAATTACATCGATATTTCTAACGAAACGTTCTTCTCCCAAAAACGTGATTACGACCAAATTTATTGTACCCCTTTTAAATTAGACGTTACTTTCTCGACAAAAAATATCCTAACCCTAATTACATCTCATCACCTCAATAATTTGTTGCTGCAGGGTCAAAATAGTTCTCGGAAGGCAGCTCCATCTCGCGTCGGTTTGACGAAGTACCGCGCGTGCGAGCAATATCACATGGCGTGTCGACTGTGATATCCGGTTACAGAGGACCAACCGTATCATAAATATGTCGTATACAAATACCCTTTGGTTTGATACCTGCTACCTATTAATTGAAAATGGTCAATTAACTATTCTTGATAAAATACGTACGTACTTCATTTTACCGACAACGTAACGTTTTGGGGTCAGCTATCCTATAAACTTATATTTTTTTATTGTCCTAAGTGTACTTATCCCGTACTAATCCGTATCAGACCGAGCCAACTTGTTAGTTTTATGAGTCATACAATATTTTTAGTTGAGTGAAGTCAACCGGCAACGGGTTCCATACTTCGTTCTAAATAATAATAAAATAAATAATAAAAAACGTTTACACACTCACACCCCGCGCTAGGATT
>DWPT01000870.1:0-21172 GCA_018251895.1 Agathymus mariae mariae
GGCATAAGGCGTTGACCCTGAGTTAACAATGGTGCTTGAAATTACAATGTGGGAGTCTTCACGAGAAGAGTGAATAGGCTCTTATAAGTTAGTGCGTTCAACATCTTAGACTTACCATCGGGTGGGATTGTTGACAAGCATTAACTTATTCCATGTAAAAAAATAATTGTAATCTTGCCTACTGATCGAGGTGATAAGGCATCACTATTTGTTCATATAATTCGTTAAGTAGTTCAGTGCGAAGTTCTGTTGTGTTTAATTTCTCTCGGAATGGGAGCTTAAAACCCATATTTGCAAGCAAGTACTGAGCGTAGTTTTATTGATTTTTGTTAAATTCTTTAAAAAAAAAAAATACATATGCAGACTCTTATATGTGCAGATTTCCTCAAAATTTGTTTTGGCGGAATAAGAAATAATTAATTTCAAATACGCACTTGAAAGTTTTATAGGACACTGTAATCGGGTTGCTTGAGCAGCAGACTTAAAAACTTTGTATACAACGACTCCATAAAGACTTACCTAGCGTTACAATTTCCCATAAGAGAATACCGAAGGCCCATACGTCAGTATGATGGCTGTACACATTGTACAGTAAAGCCTCTGGCGCCATCCAGCGGACCGGCAGCGCGCCCCGCCCGGTCCGCGAGCCGCTGCCGGCGCACCTCGACATACCGAAGTCGGCTATCTTGCACAACTTATTGTGGTCCACGAGTACGTTCCTAGCTGCTAAGTCACGATGGACGATCTGGAAAATTTGGAATTATGAACATTTGGATTTTCTACTACACTGCAATGTAAAATTCTTGGAATCGTATAACAAAGGTTGTTGTTACCATTGTAATATAATTAGCTAATTTAGTTTTATACCAGGACAAGTCCCGACATAGTCAGAATCTATAATTATTTATTATATACATACACTTGTTTTAGAGTCTATTTCCATTCGGAATAAGTATCTTTCAAATAGGAAACGAATTTTCTTATATACAAATGTTAGCGTATTTTGGTAATTACAATGTTATCCGTCCTTTTAATTCAGTTATGCTATATGTCGTTATAATTGATTAAGATAGTCAACTATCACTAATCGCCACTCAATGGCGTTGGTGAGTGGTTTAGGATAGATGTCGGCAGAGGTTCTGCACAGTCGGTGGTGAGAATGTTGGAAGCAACATCTTACAGGCCAGTGGTATTTTTCACTATCGATTTTATGCACGGAATGTAATTCAAAGCAAATGATCTCTCGTTGTATTTTTCTGGACTGGAGCTTATACATATATAAACGAATACAATTTCAACATATAAACAAACTCACCAAATCCGTACTCTCTCTTTTTAATATTTATTTAAATATATATTGACTTGACATATAGCGTATGTCCACCCGAAACAATGTACTTTTCAAATGGTAAAATAATTTTTCAGACAGACACCGTGATTAAAGGATTTCCTGCTCCACTCTCACTTCATAATATTAATATAGATATAGATTATTGTTTACTTTATATTATTGTAATTTAAATTGTCTTTTATGCATGAAACAAATAAGAACAGGCTATAACATCTTAAAAACGATGCGTTACTAATTTATTATTATATGTTTGTTAAAAATCAAGTAGACGTAAATATCATTAATAACTGTCTTATTAATAAAAGGGAAGTGTTTAGTTGTAAATTAACGTAATATTCTATAGTATTAGTTTCAAAATGTTATCCATAATCCATGGCTTGATTACAATATAATATGCGATTACGTGGTTGAATAACTTGAGACCTTAAAAATTTAAAAACACAGTTACTCTTAAGTAGGTAATCTTGGGTAACAAACAAAAAGTTCAGTGAAAAGGTCAAAAGGTGTTGATAATTCTCGAGTTCTCAATTTCTGCATTTTCAGGGTTTCGTTTATCCGATTCATCTAAAGAACCTTTATACAATCACTCGTTTATCTGTCGGTCTCTCTGTGTATATTGTCGGCTGGTTTTCTACAAATCTATCGGAATGACAATCATTATGATATTGTGCCTTAATTTAATGAACATTAATTAATATTTTTAACGGGCCGTTGTAATGAGTAATAAAATGTAAACTTTGATCGAGTGCAATCATGTGACGTTATTATTAAAAAGGTCTCTTAAGAGATACATATATACATTTTTTATAATTTTAAAATATTACGAAGGATATAAAAAATGAACCTTACGATCTTACGTTACAAATATGCCAACGTTACAATAGGACTTGGATACGTCAATGACTTATAACCGCAACTTACCCCCTTCGAAGCAATGTAGTCCATGCCCCTTGCAACGCAGTAGGCGAATACCGTGAGGTCCCTGGAGGTCAGAGCTCCGCTGCCGCTGAAACGGTCTGGCCTGGAGCGCCGCTCCCGGAGATATGTGAGCAACTTGCCGCACATCACGTACTCCATGATGAGGAGATACGGCTCTGGGAACATAGAAGATTTTCAACGAAGAAAAATTCGAATCTATTAGCTGTACACAATAAGGCGGAAATATTTTATTGTAATTCAGGTGGTTGGGTTGACAGGCCAACAGCAGTCACATCAAGCATAGAACTTCTTGTAGTTCAAACTGAATATTACCTTGTTCAGTACAACAAGCAAGGAGAGTGACGACATTGGGATGGGTCCCGATCTTCTGCATGATGTAGATTTCGTGCAGTAACTCCTGTTTTTCCTTCTGTGATGCGGTTTCCTTGATGCTCTTCACTGCGACTAGCCGTGTCAGCCCGTCATGACCGTTAAGGTCATCAGCTTCCGCTTTCCAAACCTTAAAATGGTCATATATATATTTAATGTCATATATTTAAGTACTTTATGATTTAAAAAAATCCTGTTCAAAAATTCATCCTCGAAGACTCAATGACTTATACTGTGTGGCTTATCCTGTGTGTTATTTTGAGATTAATTTTATGAAATTAAATATATGACATTAAATATACAGTGGCGATTAGTAGGTCGTCACTAAATTTAACGAAATTCAGATGGTTCCTTTCTTTAGATGTTAGGTAGGTGAGATGGCATATTTCCTGTGAAATGGTAACATTCTCCTTTCATAGGCACAAATTATGACGGTGAGGATTATATTTCCATCTTTGGTGAGTGTTGGGAGTGGTGCTGTGGAGGAAGTAGGTTAAATAGATCCTTGACTTGATAATCTTCTTAGTGAATATTACAAACGTTGGATATGCATAATTTATTAATTCATTGAATAACGTATGCATGAAAATTACGTGACAATATTTCTTAATACGACTTAAGTACAAAAATGAGATGATAAATATGTGGAAAAATGTGCAAAAAAAAATTTTACTCACCTGACCAAAGTTTCCTTGTCCAAGTAAAGTTTGTAACCTTAATTTATTCCTGGGAAATTCCCATTTTTGGTCTGGCTTCGTAGGAGCGGGCAGAGGTGGTCTGGCAACAGGTGTTATAGGAGATTCTTTCTTTATATCTCCGTCTTCAAAATAACCTTCGTACTCCGTGTCGATTTCTTTGGTTTTTTTGCTAAGAAGATTTCTAATAACAAATGCCACAACAGCTGCTACTGGCAGAAATCCTAGGCCGGCTAGTACATAAGAAGCTGTGTAAGTCTTCTCTGCTTCAATTATAACTTCTTCGGTCTGAGTTTCGCCACCCTCACCTTCTCTCGTTATATTTAACAATGTTTTACTATCATCTGATTCTGACCCATTAGAAGGAGCTGCCATTGGTTTAGAACTAGATTCCGATGATGTTTCGAACGTGATAATGATAGGCTTCAAGGTACTTTGGATGGATTCATACCTTTGCGTGGATGGCAAAACTGTTGCCGGGAATGCGTGTTCAGTAGATTCAGTTGTAGCAGAGGTCGTAGTAGTGGTTGTGGGACGTCGCCTTCTATGAATATTTTTTGGTCTTGGCGTACTGCCGGTACTAGTATCATCAGAATCGTTATGTCGAAATAAATTTGCTAACCTTTCGGATATCTTTGATGTCGTTGCTTCTTGTTTAACATCTATATAATTTTTTGACGACAAATCACTGACTAAAGGAGATTCTGTTGGTTTATATGTCAATGTTATAGGAGTAGAACTTAAAGTAGTGTTCAAATTTGCTTCGGTGGTTGTAGTTCTAATTCTAATTCTGTGCCTGTTGGGTCTTGTAGTCGTTGATGGAACTGTAGATATTTCAGTATCGTTCAATGAATATGGTTTCTGTTCAGTGATGTTGTTTCTATTCTCAATGTTTTCTATTACAGTGGAATTATCAGACTCTTTTAATAATCCCTCAGTTTTATTTTGCCCTTTCATCGATGATGTGATTGATACTGATGTAACTACCGCTGTATATACAGATGTGGACACTTTTTCTGTCGTCGTATTTACAGTAACTGATACTGGTATTTCAGTACTTGACAGAATAGGTGGTCGAGATGGACGTCGACGTAAATTAAAATAATTTCGAGTAAAATTTCTTACGGGTGCAACTGTGCTTGTTTTGTTTTGGTAAGTTTCTTTTAAACTCGTTGTATTACTCTTAAGAAATATATCTTTAACTGTGACCGGCACCAGATCAATATCCTTATCTATTAAACTAGGAGTCACGCTTTGTAATATTGTTGTAGTGGCGGTTACTTGTGTTGTAGTGATTTGTGGTTTTTGAGTTGACGGAGTTGTGCTAGAATACTTTCTGTACGCATTGATTAAACCTACTGGTCTAGCCGGTGCCGGTCCCTTTACTGTGTTTCTTATTTTATTTTTCTCTATAATATTTTTGACGACGGATACATCCATATCTTCATTGACTTCATCTTCTCCTGCACTAGTGTTTTTGTATTTTTCAGTTGCTGAATAGCGCGAGTTAAATTTCCTCTTTTCAAGTGGAGGTGCTATGAAATTAACGGATTTTGTTGAAGCCAATAATGACGGGGCATTCGTTAAGTTATCGCCTATAATGGGTCCTCCAAGTTTTTGTCCAAAGTAAATAAACGGAGCCATTTCTTCATCAGGCAATTCAGTTTCGAGTGGTCTAAAATGATTATATAATTCTGCAGACATAAATAAAGTTTGATTTCCCTTATCTTTTTCAGTTTCAGTCTTAATCTGTTTACTAATATTATAATTATTTTGAACATCAGTACTATTAGCTATTATATTTGTTTCTGTTTTATCTTCCTTATCCAAGTCATCTTGTTTAAAAGTGGTATTTTTGTTAAGTTTATCACTGATGTAAGCCTTATTGTCATTATAATTTATAGTGTTATTTTCTTTAGGTTTTATATTCGCAGTGATTTTATTAAAAGGAGGAGGGTTAGTGGTAACATTGTCACTGTCAGAATAATTAAGTAAATATAATCCATGATTTGATTCATCAACTTGAAACTCTTCATCGGGGTCTAATTCAACTTCTTTATCGAGTCCCTCTAATTTTTCTGGTGGGACATATACCACTGCACTTTCCGAGACCGATTCCGTCGTAACCACCGTTCTGCTTGTATTCCCTATATCTTTCCGTCTGTTGTTGATAAACCCCGCTCTATTCTTGTTATCCTGGTATATTCTTGGTATGAAAAGATGCCTTATTTCGTGTGGCTTAAGGTCTTGTCGTATTTCTCTTGTACCATCAGTGGCGACAAGCCTAAGCGTTGGCGCTGCTTCATTACTTGAATTGTCGAATGTAATCCTCTTGACAACAGAGTTATTTGAATCTCTAATTTCCAACTGGGCAAATGTAGTGTTGCCTCTGAAATTAAGATAAATAAGTAGATATAATAAGTTAACTAATAATATTGTATTATAGTACTATATACAGTAATGATGATTCAGTTTTATTGTGGTATTTAAATAAAAATGTGGTTTGGACAGAAATTCAATTATCACTTCATATTATAGTTATTGATATTTATCGAAAGAAATTCATCGTAATATCAAATTCAAACCAACCAAGACCTAAGAACAATGATTTATCTCACAGAAATGTTTGTCTCGGCCGGAGATGAACCTTTCGACTCTAGGATCACTACCGACTTAGCTATAAGGACTTCATGATTATTATATAGTACAAAATAAATTCGCTGTCTGTCTAAAAAATCTGCACAGATTTTCGTGCAGTTTTTACCAATTAATAAATATGTAATTTACAACAAAGATTTAAGAGTACGGAATAAAAATAAAAAGATATATTTCAATTAGCTGATAAAGTCGAGACCCATCTATCGGATGCGGTTTGTATATGCTAAAATAAGGATATTATTATACTATGCTACGTGAGAGAATATTACTTCAATATAAAGGGGATATCACTAGTCAATGGAGGAAGATCCAATACAGCTGGGAAAGGTAAAAAGCTTAGTACTCACTTGTGAGGTTTATTAGCTAGAGCGGATAGGGTGCTAATGTGGGTGGTCAGTCTCCCCGAGAGGAGTTGTCGTCGACGCGCGGCGAGCAGCGACAGCAGCTGCGAATCCCTTGTCGCGTTAGTGGAACTCTGCGTTATCGGTCGTCGCATTCCACCTGCAATGGATTCAAAACATTGGTTTTAACTATCTTGCGTCTAATTGTCGGTAAATACAAGGATCGTCAGGAAATCTTAGTAAAATACACACTTAAGTACTCATATATATTCATAATTAGTTTTTAAATGTACAAATTCAGTTCCACAATACTAACATATTTATTTATTTTAACCGTTTATCAACTCGGCGTTGAAATACATGAACATGGAAAAAAAACTAATACAAGAATAATTTATTATCAGGCTTTTATGTATCGACCCCGCTTGGGACTCGCATCCGGAAACCCTCATTCAATGTCAAGACTACTACCGACTTTTTTATAGAGTCGCCATCTCATAATTATAATAGCAGGTATACTCATCAAAAGTTTATGTATCCTGTTCTATACTCCGTACTTTATAGTACCAAAGTACTAATCAGAAACCAGTAGCCACCTTCATAAACTTCTAATCGCGTGATGACAATAGCATTAACGACACCTAATCAGTTATCCTTCACCCCAAAGCGAAACAATAGAGATTAACTTGTCTGCATGGAAGGCCGTGACATCGTACAGCGAAAGTCAAACCGCGGTCTGTGTTCTGAGAAACATAAAGTGTTACTCCTTTTGAGTTATTTTATGTAAATCTTTATTGCATACCGAAGTATATTGAATTGTGTAACCAGTGGAACATGGAAGAGGCTGTCTTACCGAGAAGATCTTTAGTTAACAAGCCGGGTTAGAAACAAGGAAAAAATGCAGTAAATTAAGTACAAGTAAAATATTAAAATAAAGAACAAGAAATGAATTGACATACCGCATCTTTATAGATAACCTTACGACTAAAAGGTTCTATAAAGTTTACAGCCTAGCCAATATTCAAATAATAAGTTTTTATATAGGTTACGACTTCAGTTGCTCGAGTCCCCTATTAGTTTCATGGTGGATATTTATAAACATGGTTGCACGCAATTAGTTATATTACGTATGTTTCGTTGATCGCATCGACAATTCACTTGATGAAGAATTTCGTTTAAAAACTATTAGAAATACGGTACATAAATACATTCACTACGAAATGTTTAGATACGAATACGTATTTTATATTGTGTATTTATGTATGAAACACCTACCACAATTCTTCATCTTCGTCTACTGGTGAATGTAAAAACGACACAATATATTAAATTCATCCATAGTAATTCATTGTATGGTTTCTCAAAGAAGCGTATATTACATCCCCATATAAAACCAAGGCAGGCAATGAGGTAAAAGTCGTTAAACCATACTATTTCTGTTAAATTCAATATCCGTGATTGGATTGCCTGATACGATAACTCGTAGGAGGCCAAACATTGTGCGGTGCTGGTAAATTAATAGAAATTAACTTATGCATTTGTCTAATACGATGTGCCTTCAATAATCAATCACACCTCCGATGTTTCTTCGTGTTACATGAATTCAAATATACATATCGACGATAATCGATCCGATATCTCAGTTGTTACGAGTAGTGTCGAAGTCTGCTGAATGTAAGGTTCGATTCTCCAGTTTATCAGACATCCAACGTCCGATGTAGTAAACATTTGATCCCCTTTTAAGTAACATAAGATTATAAAAATAACATTGACGATTTTATTCGAATATTAAGTAATACAATTTGAAAGTTGAAATGCTGTTTTGTTTTATTAAGCATTGTTTTTATAAATGAAAAAAATAAGATTGAATGTTTTTTATGATCGGACTAGCAGTGGAAGCTAGATTGTTCTTATTATGAGTTATTGAGACTACAATTGTTTGAGATGTCTCATCTGTGTGGCCATACCACTCGCAATACAAGAAATGCTATTGTTAGGGTTTGACTTGTATCTGTTAATATCAGGATTCATATAACTTTCATATTTAAAACACCGATAATATATCATGTGTATATTTGTAGTGTCCTGCCTCGACCTCTTTTGGGTTTAACAATTTGATATAAACAAAATATATGGCCTACGTCTATCCAGAACAATGTCCTTTCAATGATAAAAGAATTTATCAAATAGGTTCCGCATATACACAAATTCCCAAAACGCGCACTATATCTTAATATTAATATAAATTAATAATAGACATATTTCACCCATATTTTTCGAGTGTTATTTTTCTTCGAGTTCAAAGATCACAATAAGGACGTCGATCCGTGCCCATTACAAAAACATGATATCGAGAGTCAAAACTTTTAAGCGACGAATATGAATGTGGTTACATAAAGGGCTCGGATAGTGTTATTTATAAGGAACCTTAGATCAACAACACGAAGCTATTGAACGTGGCAGTGACGGGAGACGTCACTGAAGTTCACAGCGGTAAATATCTCACACAACAGGACATCAGTCCTGTTTGAAGTAGGTATCGCGCTGTTCTGCCTTCTTTAGGTACCTTTTTTTTTCAATTACTATTGTTAGAAAGAGTTACAAGTAATTTTAAATGGTTACATAAGTGGGCAAAGGTTGCATGAACGTAGGTATCCTGCGCGACAAACTCGGAGTTCGAATCCTGGACGGTACCTCTAATTTATAAAATCATGTGGGTATTATGAATTAACACTTGTTTCAGTAAAGAAAAATGTCATATAAAAACCTGCACACCTAAGAGTTCCCCATAACATACTCAGAGGTGTGTGAAATCTGTCATTTGGACTTGGCCAGCTTGTCGAGCTATGGCCTCAACCCATCTCATAGTAAGGGGAGCATGTGTTTTATACATGATTATGATTAAATTATACATATTTTTAATAGACTTCAAAAAGGAGGAGGTTCTCAATTCGTCAGAATTTTTTTATATTCGTTATTTCGGGACTCCGATTGTTATTAACTGGTTTGAAATTCCTTTACTATATACTATATATACTACTGTATACTTCTCGTTTCGTCACTTAAATATGAATAGTAAAATACAAAGGAGAAAAAAAAGAGATGAAACCACAAAAATGCAACTTCTTCGAATTGAAGTCAATTTTTTGTTTAAATATTTACTTGTTATGTTAATTAGCGATGAAATAACACCCTAAGTCAAACCAAGTATTGATCTGTGAAGTCTTCAAGGCTTGACATCATACTCTCATGCACAATATTATGGTGTAAGTGGGAATCGTGACCGAGTCTTCTGTGCTACCACATCGACGCAATCGTCAAGCTGTTACTGGTTCAACCAACGCTAATAAATGCTGAAAAACACCAAGGAATGCACCGCGCGGTGAAACTCCTGCGCCGGCGCACGCGATATTTTCTAATTACTGCTTTAATTATCTGCGTATGAAATGATAACGTTCAATAATTAATATGTCATGTGTAGCTGTCGTCACTCTCACAACTCTTCATATAATGTCGGCACAAGAACTCACCCTCGGTGATCGCCTCACGAACTCACCCTTGGGGTGTTCGTTATTACTTAAGCTATTGCTCGGTCGGCAGGTAACTTCACCAATTAACTCGGTTGGAATTGTGTTACCTGCACCCTCTCGCTCACTACCCGTCAGGATATAAAGATCTAAGTTTTATTGTACGTAAGTTATAAACGCATTTTTTTTAATGGAAATTAATTGTAACTTTACGTTTTCATGCATTTCCAATATTCAGTCCGAGCTAAGATAAATATAATCACATTCAAAATTTAAAAGGCGAGTAATGACAGTAGTATTAAATGACAGTAAACTCACCTTTAAATTCCATATTAAATGAAATCATTTATATTTATATAAAAAATTTAATCATTATTATAATTAAAACTTAAAATAATTGCAATGTTGCCATGAAGAACTGAATTTTGTGCCAAGGTTTTTGTTAACTTCTTGTATACTTGTAGTGACTTCGATTGCGTTAATTACTTTTTAATCTGAACAAATCCGCAGTAACCTCGGAATAATGTTAACGCTAGATAAAATTAGTGAAATTATTTTATTGCTCTGCAATATTCAAATATAAAAACTTTTACACCGTGACTGATTAATTGACCGTTTAGTCGACTGGGCAAAAATTTCAAAATTCGATCAGGGGTTGAGCAGATATTTATCTAAAGTCAACATCGTCACTTATTATCGAGTAGGATTTTAATATACTGTAATAAAAAATAGAATTTGATAAAGTCGCGCGCCTGCAGGTAACTGGTTTTAGTGTATGTTTTTATATTTATCTCACAATAATGACACTGTACGATTTATGCCTGTCTTGCTTTGGTTTCTGAACTCCACTAAAGCCCCAACCATCCACTATCCGAACATGATCAAGAAACTTTTCCGTAGATGGGTAGTGTAACGAGCATCAGAAATCAAGGGGATTAATGATAAAATTATGTAATATATGTATATTATTTATGTACCTGGAATAACAAAAAGAAGCAAATATCTATCATTCATTATGGTTTTATTGCTTTTAAAAGTATTCACCACGATTACCGATACACTTTTGCCTACGATGAAATCAATTTTCATTGCACTTTTTCCACTCTGATTGAGGTATCTCCAAAACGTGCATTTTGAACCCTTTAACGGCGTTTTTTCATCTCGAAAAATGTTGACCCCGTAAGTTAGTTAGTGTTTATTCTTAGCGTTTGGAAAGAAATAAAAATAAATGGGTGGCAAATCGGGGCTGTAAAGTGGATGACCCGTTAGTTCTATCCTTCCTACCTTCCAGAAACTGAGTTGTTTCCGCGGGCCTATTTAGTATTCTGCAGTAGCACTGAAGCCACATGTCCATTTATAGCAAAAAAAAAACAAGCTTCAAGTGTTTTTTGCACGAATAAATTTTGCCGAATTTGGCCTTCTTGGAACAACACCCACACCGTTGATTGCGAACCAAGATTCATCACCTGTGTATCTACACAGGTGAGGGTATAATATCTATTATAAACTATTGCATGTTTTTAACTTATGTTTGCACTAATCTTACACGACCCTGTTTTTGATCGATACTTAAGTTGTGGAGAATCCAACGCAAATATTTTTGAAAGCCAAATGTTCGTGTAAAATCTTCTGTATGCTCACATTAAGCCCATAGACGCCCTATCTCGTGGTATGTAACATGACGGTCTTGCATGATCAGTTCTCGTATACCATCGATATTTTGTGGTACATAACTGATACAGGGCAACCGTTTTTAATTTCATCCGTGAGCAGTGACCACCTATGCTTCAAATCACTGAACGATACAGTGGTTTATGTGTATACCCAAGTATACAGATGGAGATGTTTGCGTGTTTAGGAGTGTCAGTATATTAAATTAAAATAAAGTATGTAAATAATAATGTGTATGTGATTTTGTCTCTCTCTCTTTCAGTTTATCTTCCGGTGTATTTTCTTGCACGCTGATGTTTTTGTTATCATATTCATCAATTTAAACATGTTCCATTCTTAATTATTATTCATCATATTAAAGTAGAGTTTACAGTAGTTTATATATACAGCATTATTATCGGGTTTGTTTTGTCGCATTTATGTTTTGTACCTAAACTAGCTAGAAGTAAGCGGCATAAATTGCTTTGAAATGGGTCACGAGACGGTACTTCTCCGGCCAAAAAATCAAATAAGCAATATTAAGCTCTTTATATAGTAAGTATTACGCAAAGTCGCATCGGGTGTACGCTGAAGCAGCGGTAAATAGCGAGCCATGGGAAAATTCGTATTTCGTAACTTAAGACGTATACCTAAGATGGCGCTTCCAACCGATAACAAATTCAGAATCACTTTTTCATGTTCGCATTATGCTTCCGTTACTCAACCTGATATAAAAAGAATTGAATATTATTGGAATACATAATTTACTAGTTTTCAACCAGGTTCCATTATTGGTCCCAGACAAAAAGAGATTTTGATTTGCCCCGCAGTAGATAAAACCTTTGAAACGCTTTTATTGTTGAAGACGTCTGTCTCTGCGCTTGTTATCTGCAAGATTCTAAAGCAGTGAGTAGGATGTTTAAAACGTGAGCATTTGTTCCGTCTATGATAGTCAAAACTAACTCCGATCAGGCAATATCAAAAATCATGATACACGAACTATTAAACAGCTGTTTCCTGTTCTTGCACCGAGGTAAAACAATTAAGTAGCCTCGCAGTTTTTACAATGGTTTATAGATGGATGGACATAGTTAAAGCAGGACCGACGCCGTATCGGCTCAAAGGAAACAGACGACCTGCTCTCAGAAGACGTGAAAAATCTTAAGTTTTCTCAAGATCATAAAAACAGTTTTATTTATCCTATACTCTTCTTGAATACTCTGGGTATTCAACCTTATGGCACAGAGCCTAACGACCATCAACAAAAGAAATCTTTCGTCATTGAATCATTCGTCGTTCACAAGAATGTACCACCATTTTCGCTCCTTTAAAACAACATGCAACATATAGCAACATTTAACAACCGTTCATACACGTAAATAGACAGATAGATAAACAGTTTATATATGCACAGTTACAGCAACATTTTAGTGTCGTAGTGGCGAGCTATGCGTAATCGGAACGGAACCGGCGTCCCCTCGCCGGCCGCATTCATTTACCCACTTCGGTAGAGTCTACATTTCGTATATTTAGTACCAAAGTAAAACGCGTAACATTAGGACGGGAGAGAGGAATATGACGGTTAATGTTTCTCATCTGGTATCATTCTTCGGAACTTAATGTCCCGGGTTTGAAATTGATGTTTACGTGTTACTAAATAAAGCACGAAGAGATTAACACAACTTGATAGATATATAAAAAAATTCTCCCACACAACTCGGTTCCCACCCCACAGATAGTATAATGCGTCTTTGCTTTCCGCCATTTGCAAAAACTAATCTATGTATGTGTACAGTACATTGTTCCTGTTATGACTGTTGAGTAAACTTGGTAGTTTTGTGTTAAAATATTTCATAAATACACTTATTATTAACCTACTTGCACAGGCTAATCTGATTAATTTGATTGCACTTTTTCTCAAGATATTTCTAATATTTGCCTCCAACGTGAGTTAAATTCTTTCAGTATTGCAACGAGATTCGCAGAACAGTTGTCACATGGGGGTATTTTGTAATATCGTTGGAGAAACTCTAACGAGATGTTACAGATATGTTTAGTTAGAAATTATTAGTTTATACACTAGGTCAGATACGCAGATTTTTTTCATTTATATTTTTTTTCGCTTTTAAATTACTAGCGTATCAATCAATACCAACCAATACGATATCAGTGCCTACTTTGATTTGAAAATTGCAATGTGTTCGTTTCCAATTTTAATTTTTCTTTACTGAAGGATTGTTGGGGCTGTAAAAAGCTATCTATATCAATCATCGCTTTAGCCTATAAACGTTTACAAGTATTTAACGTAAAATTGAATGACAATACATGAAATGCTTAACCTGTCTGCAATCCGCGCTCAGCAGGCAAGTGGTAACCAGCCAGGTACAAGCGCAAAGTTCCACTTGCACAGGAATGAATAATTTTGCCCACCGTTCAATAACAGAAAACCGTCAAATTTATCGATACCCGAATTGCACTTCCAAAATTATGACCTTCTTGTTTTCGCTAAGAAATTCATTCACTGATCCCGCCCTCTGTCGAGCTGCCGGGTATGCGGCTACGTGGGATTTCTCGGTATTGTTGCGGAGTCAACATTGACATAACTAATATCCATCTTAACCTTCAAATCAGACTATAAGGACGCCGTAGAAGCGATCGTAATGTTGCAGAATATCTATGACTATGTTCATGAACTACGCAGACATAACCGTATATTACTAGTTCAAGTCTTCATAATGTAGTTTAGGTATCAACAATGTATGTAATCACATAAGCCTTTATACCCTTGTGAAAATCGGTCATGGAGAATCAAACGAGATTGGCGTTGAGTTAATGTCGAATATATCATAATTTAAAAATGAAACCACTCCCTAGTTTTCATGTATTGAATATTGAGTCTATTTTATGGTTTTGCGATACGACTATCGCGATAATATTCTAGACTTTTAAAAAAAGTGTTGTACGAAAATATCAGCGAAATATGACACGAGGGCAAAAAGTAAAATTCGTAATTCGATATCAAGAATCATACGATATCAACATTATGCTTCTGTAGATGTAATTTTTAATAACTACTTCAGTAATTTTAGTTAGTCACTAAGTTATTTTTACTTCCTCGTTGCTTTACGAAGTTTAAAATGTTTAATGAGTAATCCCTATTTGAAATATTTACATTTACATTGCATGCTGTGAAACAATAGTGAAGCGTATTTGTATGATGATTTCATTACTTTTTTCGATGCATTGACAGAAATGACATTTCGAACGCTTACGTGCGAAAACTGTTTTGAGTCTAAAAATTAAAAAATATATCATGTTATTCATGCCAATATGTTGCGAACAAACGGAAAAAATTTGAGTAGGTACGTTTAGCAGTTCGCAGTTACCCATCCGAACCTATAAGTTGCGAAATCATTAAAACATTTGTCTAACAATCGGTATGTGAGGCGCGTTTTCAGTACTTATCAGTCTATGTCGCATTGTCGCAGTCCGACTAGGCAGACCGTTACGTAGAGATGGGAATGATAACATCGATAAAACTTGTGTCAACTACTTTTCGTGTACAACCAACGTGCAAATGATAATGAGGTAAAAAAAAATTGGTGCAGTTTTAAAAAATATTGCAAGACAAAGTCGAATCCAAAAGGCTATTAGTAAAAAGAAAAGCAAAAAAGGATGTAGTCATTTGATTCATATTAATTTACATTCATCAGTTACGAAACTTCCAGTCTTTGAAGCTGATAAATTTATTTACGCCACTATCTTTGGTACTTTTCGGAATCAATTTATATGGAAATATCTCTACCGTAAAAAAAATTATAGCTCCTTAAAATCTCTATTCGTAAATATCCAAATTTCCCACAATGGATGATCAATGACCTATACAAAATAATAACACAATGATCTGAGTGAGTGACACTTTAATCTAAATCAATAATTTTATAATGTAATCGATGGTAGACTCCTCTCACTAGCGCCACAACGCGGCACCGGCAGCTCACTGACCGGGAATGGGGTTACCACACGCGGCCTCTCGCTTACATATCTGCTAAATCTCCGTCAGGCACAGTGTACTTAGTTTACACTTGTCGTTTGAGTGTCGAACTGCATTAAATTTGTTGCATGTCACATATTTTGCTGACAAAACAATTAGGTTGCTATTTATTCGTATAGCGTTACTTGTAAGTAAACAGGTATTTTTGACAAGTTACGCAGAATCTATGTTATGTTATATGCTTACGTATTATGATTTATGTTGAAGCCCTGTCGTGTTACGTTTTGTTTCTTTTTTGATATGAGAACTACGGGTTTACAGCTATGTGCAAATTATTTTCTTCTAATCTGTCCCCTCATTGTTCACCACAGTTTATTTTTGGAACAGAGAACTTTACAATGTACGGCAAAGATGATAGTTCAAAGTGCGAAGAATCCCGTCCTGCCTCCAAAATGAAACATCTCTCACATAACAGAATTCGACGGACAATTTAGCTTGTGATACACACAAAAAATTACACATAACAACACAAAACAAAAACTATCACGGTGATACGAAATATGTGTCACAGATTAATGTTATTTCTCCGGCGTCATCTTAATCATTTTAATATCTTCATTTCTATGAAGGTTATGTTCCCAAATCACGACTTACAATAGAAGCAAGTAAATGTGTCAACATGACAGTGACAGATGACGGTGTCAATGTTTTTAAGCACAGATTAGCTAAGTAAGTGACACATCTGTTTTAAGTCGATATTAATATATGAAAACTTAGTCGTACGGTTGCAATAAGCGATTCACTCGAATTGTATTCAACTTCATGAGGAGCCAGATAGGTTAGTTATTAGTCATGGAACCTAAAATATTTGCAAATGCTGTACTCAATACGAAAGTTGCATCATTTATCCAATGTGTACGTAAATTAGTTATTAAAGTATTGCGCTATTCTATTATTCACTGAGTAGATTATCTCTATTGCACCTAAGAGCACCAATTAATAATATTTAACCCAATAATCATCAGAGCTATTATAAAATCGACCATATAAAAGCAGATATTGAAAGTGAATCACTAGTTACGTAGTTCCTAAAGCAATCAAGTAAGACTTAGGATTTATGTCATAAAAGAAGAGAAAATATAATTAAAATTAAAACATTATTTATTTAGATAATTTCTCGTATATCTATCTACTTGCGAAGATAGTGTGATCGTTGAAAACGAGCCAACATGATAACATCTCATGTTAATAGTTGGTATACGAACAGATGGCAAGATGCCATCGCCGTCCACGTACTTCCGTGGGACCAGGAACCAACGTGGTGCCAAGCATAAAAGACATTCACTAGGTAACTGACACTTAAAATAAATTATCATTTTAAGCATTGTTCTAGCAAAACAATTCAATTTGTAGAACGGAACAGAACATAATACGTCTGGTTTTATTGTCAGAAATAAACCGAAAAACCATTCCTTCTCATTCTGCGGTTGAACCAAACGGTAAAATCATTCAGTCTAGTTCTACTGCAATGCTAAATTTATAAATCTGATTCAGATTACTGTTTCCGGATTAGCATTTTTTGTTTTATTTAGTTCATCTCTAGATCTAGACTGAAAGGTTTTAATAGTAATAAGATGTAAAGCGATCTTTTTATCGCTATTGAAAAGAAAAAACATCATTTCCAAAGAGATCCATTAAAAGTTATGAGATAAAAACAGGAAAAGTGCTTGTTAAGTACTTTTTTTTTTTCAAACTACTTTTACATTTATTACAAACTATTAAAATTAATTCGACAATAATTAGAGACCTTTCCGGAACTATAAGTATAATGTCAACAACATTCTCTTCCGATTGTATCATGCAACTATAAATATTCACAAAGTTAATATACATATTTACACACGCGCCCATCACGATTCCATTGCGTTCTGAAAGACGTAATCTAGAATATAATGTCTCACTGCATTGTTATTCACTGAATATTTATACTATTCGATACCAAATTCTTTAGAGACGAAGATATTTATGTCACACCGGCACCTATACGTTCCATCGCAGACTTCACGAATACTGTATCAAAGAAAAGAAATTCAAAGTATACTTGGTCTATAAGAGTAACATTAGTTAAATTATATGTTAATTTGTAATTTTATACGGATATAAAATAATATCTAAAAAAAGAGCAGACTTCAATTTAAAAGGAGGAATTTTTTGATTATCTCATCTATTTTTCAACTTTAGGGGTGGTATTTTGGTCTTCAAATTGAAGTGGGACCCAAGGAAAGTATATCTCTCAAACAAAAAAGGCATTTTCCAAACCTGAATAAACAACAGTTTGAGAATCTTCTCCTTTCCTTTTCCTTCCTAAAGTCATTTAAAACTTCTTATATTAATAATATTTATAATTAAACCAAAAGTTTCTCGTACAACGACATCTCACAAAATCCAATAGGATAACGCAATTTTTTTCCATTTAACCAAGTAAAATATCATACTAAGTAATTTTATCATTGAAGCCAGAGCCTTACGCCTTATCGTCTACATGACCTCAGTGAATTCCATTTGATTGAGCGAAACTCCATAAAATCGCACAAAGCGTAAACATGGAGCGTGCCGTATCTACACGAACTACTACTGAGTAAATGAGTAATGGGTTATGAGGTATTCGAGCTATTTACAGACTCTGAAGTCACTAAGGTACGCAAACGTGCAAGTCCAGTTCGGGTCGAGCCAAATCTGACGGACTACATATTGCGTAGAAACGGTCATGTCAGGTCATGTAAAGGAAAACAACGGGAGGAAAAGTGATATATCTAAGAGTTTTTCATAATGTTATCCAAGGTGTGTGGAGTCAGCTAAGCCGGACTTGGACAGCATGACGGCCTATGGCCTTAACCTCTTTTATAATCAGAGGAAAATCAAACCCAGCATTAAGACAACGATGAGAAAAATAAATATAGAAATGTGTGATGAATTCAAACCTGTGTCCCATATAAGGACAAGCAGATTTCCAAAGCACTAAGTTGTTTAATTACTGCTTCCACTGTACACAAGTACCGACATTAAATTGGGTTGAATAGACTCCAGTGAACCGTTAAACCCGTGGTCTTGACTTTAATTTTGTTCAGCAATTATTCTAAAAAAGGTTGGCATTGAAGGATGAAACCAAAACAGCACCGTTGATCGATGGTTGTTTAATGGTAGTCGTTGGTGCATCGAGTATTCGTGTAAAATATCGACCTCGAATAGCGACGCCATTTTATTTCCTAATTGCCTTACACTCTACACTGTGAAGTTTAAGTTACATTACCTAAAGTAATAGCACATTTTAATACGTATACATTAGTTCATTATTCGATATGTTCAACCTGTTCAAAGGATTTAATTATAATTTAATTTTACCAACACATTATTATCTATGCAGTTTGAATCAAAATAATAAATTACGTTTGTAAAGACTTAAAGGTTAAGTCGCTGATAACGCCTAGCAGTGGCATGCGGTCCACACCTTGAACACGGAATGTAGTTAAATAATATAGGGTGACTATGGAATATATCGTTTTAACACTGAATGAATAAAAGTTCACACACACCTCCGAACTAGGATTCCATGTCTTGCGGTGACATTGACGCACAATTAGATATCACAAAGACCCAAGACCCGAGAATAAACAATTATCTGGCAGGGATCGAATCCGCGGTCCGGGGCATCTCGCTCGGCAGGCAGGGTCACTACCAACTGTAAGCTGTAAGTCGAAAGTTGTGAAATCGTTGTCGTTATAATCCAGTAATAAGTATTAAGATTTTCAAATGCTATTTAATTAAGGCTGGACTGTTGCCGAAGGGGTTAAGGTAAGAACCTCTATTACGCGGAAGCTCCCCGGTCCTAGCTGTTTACCATACAAAAAATTATATTCTCCAAAGACAAAAAAGGTTTCCTTTTTTCCGGTTGGCATAGAAATACACAAATGAGCAATCAAGGTGTGTGCATATGAACATTTATTAATTATTTTTAAATGCTTATTTGTGGTACTCTAAATTACAATGCCGTATTGGGCCGGCCTAGAATACGCCCCAATCTCATGCTGGCAGAACAGGGAATCGTAAGAGGCATCAGAAGCCAGACTGCTTGGTAGTAGGGCATCACGTAAGGAGTGTATTATTATTATTATTTTTATTAAGTCATTAATATTATTACTGGTATTATTATTTTTCAGTGAAGTCTGGCTACCAGCATCCTACTTGAGTCAACCACCAAACGACTCGTCGTGTTCCGCCTGCGGGCTCGAGAGCCAGAACTTTCTTTCTTCTTCTTGACCGACAACCCATTAGAATGCCTTTGTGTTACTAGTGCCCATAGGCGACGATGACCACTAACCTCGTTTCTCGTTCCACGTAAACGTCTGCCAGGGAACCAAATCCAGAACCGCCCGATAGGGTCATTAATCGCGCTACAAGGCCGTCGTCGTTAAATCAATCTAAAATGTCCTTACACCATAATTAACTTATGAACTCAATGCCAGCTTGTATAGAATTGTAAATAATGAATTCTGTGTATCGAAACAAGATTAGGATTTAGGCAGCATGAGTCTCGGACCTGAGTTGAACCCGTTTGGTGCGATACAACCGACTTGCATTGAGACTATATTATAATTATGTATCCAAGTATTTTCACGGGGTAATATTGTTTTATCGTCCTGCCTAAGTGAACACGCCTAAATAAATAAGATACTACAATAATTATTCTGACGAACGTATGCTTGTTTTCAATAAACAACCTATCTATTCATAAATATCGATATAAGCATTTCAAAAGCACACCGCGCACACAAAGTTCCCTTCGGAGGTTGCTGTATTGCACTTGTACCATCAAAACGTATATACAGATTTTCATATTGATCATATATTTAATAATAATCAAACACTGACAACAAATAATACAATGTCCAAATAGGTTACTTTTATAAATTTAGAAAAGGATCCAGGAAATATTTTAGAACACTCCACGTAACTGTAAGTGAAGATGATGCTGAATTGTATATTTTTTTTTATTTCGTAAAATTGGAAACATGTAATTTAGCACAAATTAAGTCCAATACAAACATGCTTAACATTTTTTTATTATTACGACTTTAACACTTCGGTCTTTGACAACCCTATGCAAGGTATATATAAAAATCTTTATTTAATTTAAAGTCCTCTCGAGTGTATCTTTCCCATAAATTTATACTCTACATCGTCCAGTACAGCTCTGTATTTGATTATGTATTACATTTTTGCATAACTAAAACAATTAATTTAACAATTTTCATTTTATTTATGTATTACTTGTTATTTAATATTAAAGAAAAATATTTATAAAATCGAAAGAATCTTTCTTAATACGTGTAAGCCGGGAAATTAGAATGAATTTTTGAATCGCAATTTGGATATAATTACAAACAAAAAAACAACATTTTTCTATCAAAGCCTAGCGAATCAAGCAGACGATACATGAAGTGATAAAGAAAAACAACACAATAACACAAACACAATAATTAATAATTTAATAAAACACAAACAAAATAATTACAAAAATACAGCCTTGGCCAAAAGTATTAGGCACCCTACAACTTGCTGCATATTTCGGGTATAAAAAAAATAAAACT
>DWPT01000871.1:0-21169 GCA_018251895.1 Agathymus mariae mariae
AATTTATATTTTTGTATTTTTATGTGTTTTGTTGCCATTACTTTTTAAATCAGCAAATAAATTAATAAATTTATCTTCTAAATATTAAAAATATATTCCGCTGTCAAAAGAAATATCGATCTGTTTGCCTTCTTAGACAAGAGCAGATCGCTGGGAAGAGATTTGGTGACGGCTTGATGGTTTAATTCGTTAGTATTTGTTTACGTTGCTCTGAAATAAATTACTAATAATGAAATATCTATTATAAATGTAATTTTATTTTTTGTTATTGGAATTTCATCTGTCAGATAAAGCTTGCTCACGATTCAAATGGTTGAATAAAAATATCTTGATAAATCTTGCTCCGTGAAATGATCCTTACAGAGTAACGCAATAACGCGGTAACGCTAGTACTTGACAACATCGTATGTCGATCAACATGCATCGATTTGCATTATCGTGTACGCGACATTTTAACGACCTTTGAGGTCATTTACCGGAGTGGCTGCGACACACGAAAGTAGACCGACACCATTTTACAATCATTAAGTACTAGGGCAATGTTGGAACTGTATACACTGTTTCAACTAACATTAAAAACGCTAGAGTAAAAAATTGGTGAAGTCCAAATCTGACTAATGTGGGTTGGATCTGTAAGTAAATGTATACGGATATATTTTCCTTTTCCTGTATATATTTAAATTGTTGCATAGGTATTCCTGAATGATGGCTAGGGATATATTTCGTTTTTCTTTAATTTAACTTCAGTATATTCGCAGAGGAGAAGCGAGAGATATAAGTAAATAATTATGCATTTTCTTAAATATTCTTTAAACTATGCACTATTTTCTCGTAATATATAGGTACATTCATTTGACATATTAAATAGTTCAATTAACAAGTTTTTAACTTATTAGATCACCTAACTCTGCGTGTGTTTCAAGTTTACGGTCCGGTAGCTTAGACAAAAATAGGATGTAACAGATGGACGGTGGAAGCGAAAAATGAGTGCACAAGTGTATTAACAAAATATGTAAATGATTAAATGGGTTTGAATTTAATTGGACTGACATAAGTGATTTTTAATGTACGTGTTACATTTTTTCGCGAAAGCTCTGTAGGTCTGTAGGTCTATTGGGCAGGCTGAATCGCCCGCAAGACTACTAACCGACCGGGAGAATAAATTGACGAACCTATAGCTTAGTTGGTAGTGACCCTGCCTGCCGAGCGAGGGGTCCCGGGTTCGAGTCCCAGCCGGGGCAGATATTTATGTGACAGATAAATGTTTGTTCTCGGGTCATAGGTGTTTGTGATGTCATAATTGTGTATGTCCATGCCATCCGCACACAGGGGATCCTAGTGCGGGGGTGTGAGTGTAAACGTTGTCATTGTAAATATCCTTTTAACTAGGTAACGTTCACCGTTGTTACAAAAACACTGAAAACAATAAATAAAAGCTTTATCTGTTTTTTATTTTACCTTACCGTTCCGTCTCGTTCCGTTCCGTCCGAAATGAGCGCGTATCAGTACAAATTTTACGTTAAACTAAATTCTTATGAGTTAATAAAATAATAATATATTTTTATTAACAGTCAACAAACGCAACTCGATTAGAAGAGGGCACTGTCGCCCAGGTATTGATGTTATCGAGACCTAGACGGCCGTGAAACGAGCGGGGAGACCGCCTCTCCGATGATGCAATTGACACGTTGAAGCATGTTACGGTTGATTTTAGAAAGATGTAAGTAGAGTAGACCAGTTGGTGATATGCCCTACCCTTACCGTAGGAACCTGGCGTTACGTTGTCTAGTTCAGTAGGATGAGCAATAACTAGTTCATTTTATAATAGTTAAATCTATTATTCTACGTACTTCTATATTTACTGTTCAAAATAAACCCGTTCTCCTATAAACTGTATTTGTCGTAGTTAAATTAAACGTTTCTTTCACTTATATATTTATTATTGCTTTTATTAGATTATGAATACTAATGACATAATGCGTAAAAACGCCGCAAGGCCACTCATAAATCTGAAAGCGCTAAACACGTCGCCTCAAGCATTCCGTTCGAACAACTTGTGATAAGTTATCTCTTATCACGAGGTGACAACAGGTGACTGACTCGAACCGCTTGAGCCGCGAGTTGTGTCCACAGAGCACCACTTGTTACTTGGTATTAATTATTCGTTGTTTACTTGATTCTTTATTTTTTTATAGCAATACTGTACAGTTGATGTTAGATTGTTTTTTTCATTTCATTAAGCCAAAATATCCGGACTCGCGATACTTAGTATTGGTATTATTTAATAATTAATCCATATCCCCTTCGGCACCCATTTTGCCCAAATTGGAAAGCGCTTCCGGTGCTGAACTGATAGCCACGTTTGTTGGCAGTGAATTATCCGGCAAATATTGCCCTGCACTATATTCTAAGATCAATAATTTCAGTCCAACTATAGAACATTAAAAAATACAATATTTAAATAAAAAAAACTGGTATACTCCAGCTACGGTATCCTCACGCCTCATTAACTCGTGCGTGTTTCTTATTGGAACAGAAATTACAATTATAATTGTAATATTAGAAATTATAATGATGTTTACCATTTTCTAAATCATCAAAACTCTTCAAACTTGTACTGCTAGAATGAGTTCAGCGGCTTCTCTGAAGGGCCGATAACGCACATGATCAATTAGTTAGTACTTGTCTATTTATAGATCTGAGGCGATCGACAATATAATTTAATTGAAAAGATAAGAAAATATATCCTTAGATCATATGAATATGCTTTTTTAACACACTTCGATTTATTATAAACATATCATTATGTATTTTATACATTATACATAGCATATGTTCATCCGGTACAATACATTTTTCAAATGGTTTTCAAATGGTGCAGTGGTTCACACAATCTCACTTCACCTTCTGTTTTTGTAATATAAGTATATATTCTACAACAAATTCATGGAACTTTTAGTATTTAAAAAAAATATTATTCTTATTATATGTAAATGACACATCGGCATCTAATGTATATTTATACAAATGTAAATATATTGTATGTATGTTTGCAAGTAAAATATTAATCGTGTATATTTTTAAATATCCATCATGCCGTTCTTTGTATAAGACTGTCTCACCATACAGTTAGTTAACCGGTAGAGAATTAACTTAAAATAAAAATATTCATTCTTATTATAATATTTTATTCCGGTGGGTTTAAATGAATAATAGGATAAGATATCCTATTAGAAGCGAATTACAATTGTTGCAGTTTCTGAACAACAAGATGGAATGCTCATTTATAAATATAATTTCTGCAACATAATTTATCATGAATTCAAACAAACTGCTAGCAAATTTTTTATTTTTATTTTTAATATTATTATGTATTTATTTATTTTTAAACTGCAACAGTTTGAACAATCCCAAGTGCTCATTCCGTTATCAACACTATCTATGTCATCAACATTAAAATCCCGTGAAGGTGTGTTTAATGAGCTGTGGTCTAATTACCTACAGCCGTATATATTTACTCAGTACTACGCAACGAACTATCCACGGGATAAGTTGATAGGATCTGTGCCATTTGTCACCAAAACCAGGGCGTGCAGGTCATCAGGTCGTGGAAAGGTCTCGTGCTGTTTCCTATTAATCTGACAAAACATTTCGTATGGTACATTCAGCTTGCTGGGCGACTAACTGAAATAAATTGAGTTCGTGTTTTAACAATAAACTACAAACGCGTGGTAGCGAAACCTTTACGGACATCTGATCAAATCAAACGATATTTGAATGTTAAATACGGTTAACACTAGCGTAGCGTACAGTTTACACTTGGATTATATTTAAATAATAATAGAATACAATCCCTATTCTTTACACTATTCGGGCATATAAAATTTGTTGAGAGGGACGTTCATTCCGAACGGAAAGTACCGTTGCCTGTTGACACAGGAGACATACTCGTAGTATGCCAGAGTGAAGTGAGATGAAATAATATTAATTTAAATTCTGTTAGTCGTCTTCCGTGTTTTCAATTGCAACAACCGGTCCAAGTTACATTACAAGGTTGTTTTTTTAACTCATTACATTTAAATACGTTATTTTAAGTAGCAAACTACTGTTGCAACTCAAAGAAAACAATTTGTGAGTGATTACAGATAAATATTTATAAGGCATTTTTTGGGATTGCGGGCAACTTAAAATTTGTAAAATTACTCGCCCTCGCTGCGGAGAGGCAATCATCCGGCACCTTGGAGGAGGTTTATCACAGGAGGTCCAGAGGAAAGCCCCCTATACATAAGTGGATAGAAATAGAAGCAACGATTCCATCAATTTCCATCACAAAATATGTTTATACAACTGTTTTACGTATCACTGTCAATGAAAATTAACAAATCGGTTGGGATCTCACTAAAAACTGACCACACTTACGACTTCACCTCTACAACTAATATCATTATCTAAATAGGATGGAACTCACACGTGCCTAGAATATTTATGGCGTAATTTTATTTATGCCCATGAGTATTCATTTATCCAACGTTGTTGACAAATCTCGACAGATTTGATTACAATTAGTTTGTATAAAGTTCTCTACCAAACAAATCCTTATAACCAATATGCCTGTAATAATGAATTAATGTTTGACAGAGTGTAACCTGATAGTATGAATTCAATAAATAACATAATCATAACATAAAATTTTTGAGCTGCAGTATGTGAGACCGACGCCGATGTTCAGACTGCTACATAACTGCATTGTATAAGCAGAACATTGCCTTACTGTCCAAGCTAAACTTATAGTAGAATTTTTAACACACAACCATGACACAAGCGTTATTTTCACTCACTAACCAGTAGGGCGCACCGTACCGCAAGCAACACATTTGTCCCGCCCACACAGGAACACCCAGTAACTCGGACGAATTCGAGTGTGAGAACCGTCTCAAAAGTATACTGGACATTGCGAAGGCATCCGATTTAGACATCCAAGTGTTGCAAAAGCATACATTAAACAAACATTTATAAATCTCGCTGCGCATTAACAAAAAACGATTTTACTAGTAAAATATATTTTACTTTTGCATAATATATTTAGGTAGGTAGGAGACAAAGAGGTAATTATTGTTAATGATGCTCGTGAAGTAGTTTTAATGGCTAAAATTATTTATACCGTTGTAGAAAATATACTACTAATTACTACTTAGTTGGTGAAGATAAAGAAACCTGCAGTAACGAACAGTTCTCCGTAATGTTCTGCATTAAGATGGGAGATGAGTCCAGCGGTTGGACGGTAAATAATTGCGATGCTGGTAATGAAATGAAAGGAAAATAATTAGCTAAATTAATAATATAAAAATAGGAATTATGAACAAAAATCTAAAATGCCTCTTTCTGCGACTCGGTTGCTGGAGTCGAAGGTTCCATGCTCGTCGATCGATGCAGACAAAATCAAATATCATTCGGTTCTTGATTGATTAAAACATCATAAATGTATATATTTATATCACCTACGGCACAGATAATAATGTTGTTTAATTTGTCGGCGTTCATTAAGAAAAACATGTCAGGAGTTAGTCTAACTATAATTTAGCTTTTTACATTAGCTAACAAACTATACGAGCTTTTTTACACAATATCAAAACGTAATATCCTCAGTTACGCAATGGCTCAGAAGAACTCCGACCTTAACAATGATTGTCGCCTTACAAATACGACCATAGTATCTCGTAGGCTTAAGATAACGGAGGCACTCACCTTGCGCCCACGAGCACCTGGTCTCTTGCCACATCGAACAGAAGTTGCGAAAATGATTTAGCTTCTTTATCTTCGAAGATATCGCTGTCCATAGCCAGGAGATCTGTAAAATCGTAAACTTCAATGCAGAAACCGTTAATGTTGCATAAACCTAAAGTTTAACAACCAGTCAATAGTTAATTGCATTCAATGTACTTGTTTTCAAACTGTTTTTATATAGTAAACATTTGAAATCATATTCACACAATATACATATTTAGTTAATCCAATCTATAGCATACGTTGATATTTTGTTAATTTAAATTAAAAGTTAAAAAAAAATTAAATTGCATTATTCTGACTATTACCATATTCTAAAGTCTACCATAAAACGAATTGGGTTAAAAAACCTTAGCTTTAGAAAAAAAAGAAGCCAACGGTGCCTACTAATCAAAGACATCCAGGCAGTCTAGTCTAGTCGATAGTACCATTAGGTCTAGTTACAGGCGAGACGCAGTAGCTAAATAAGGGCCGTTCGTATAACCTATATATCCTGTACAGCTGGGTTGCATGATGCGAATACAGTAGAATTTGAGATTACAATATGTGGAAAGCGAGCAAAAGCCTTACATTAATTAACGAAATACTAACTATGAACAACCCAAATTATTCAGGTAAATAAGGTAAAGTATTAAACATTAATTGTAAACTTCAATGATAAATATGGGTTCTCGCGGTTAAACTAAACAACAGATTAATAAGTTACACCTCTCATTACTCTCAGAGTTAAAAATGCACTACGATAGCCATTACGATAGTTGCTAAGAGACTTCACATCTTTCGTACATAAAGCAAGTGATAACGAATTTGTAATATGCTCTTAATTGTAAAAAATTAGAGGTGCCTGCAAGTTTCCGTCTTGCGTCTACCGTGTGGAAGACCTCGTTCAATCCACTAAGCTACCATTGCTTATATTCATTGCGTTATTTATTTCAAGATCATACAATTATATCAGTTCAGCATCCAATGTATTGGGAAAGGTAAAATTGAATAATCATTGAATCCCGTTCTCATGAGAATAAGTTCACATATACACTGTCATTGGATCTCATTGTGTTCGTATTTCTTTATAAACATAACGATATCTCACTGCCGTAACATTCAACATTCTCATAACATATACTCGTGAACAATTATTATAAACTTAAAAAAAAATAACGATCTGGTTGAGATGTTTTTATGTTCTTTTGAAACATGCGTGCTCGAATACACGATTGAAATCATCTTTTAAGATCATTCAGATAGTTTTGCTACCTAATTATATGTCTGTTTAAAAATAAAAAAAGGGAAAAATACAGTTTTGTTTCTTAAATATAGTTCTCCCGTTCGGAACAAATGGATCCTAATCTTGCAACTTTCAATGCAAATGTTTTGAAATTATCTGAGACAGCAAGAATAGCCAAATACACGCTGTTCAACGTATATTTTCCATACTTAAAGAGTCAGATTTACCTATTATTGCGCCAGTATAAGAAGTTCAAGAACCTTACCGACAATTGCATACATGTTTCTTCATAATGTTTTTGTTCATCGAAGAAATACCAATTAAGTTTACAAGTAATACGAATAAGTTAAAGTTGCGTGCAAGATTAGAACCCGAGTCCATCTGTGAAGGAGACCTAAGTTCAAACCACTAAACTATTAGGTCTAAGCTTAATGCATAAGTAAACAAACATCGTCGAGTAGGTAAAACCCCCACTTATTAAAGCGGGTTACCAGCGTAGACGGTTGGTAAACATTTGAAGACTAAGTGGCTGTTAATATAAGCTGTAAATTAAACTCGTTCTATGAATTCTACAATAAAGTGAACCATCAAAACAATTGCGAGTTTATTTAACCTAATTCGAGCTAATCGTTCGAGTTAATATCGATACCTAATCTCAGTACATCGATTTTATGGTACTTAAATAACGACAAGAATTTTATACGATAAAATAGCAACAGTTTCAAAGTTACTTAACTTCCGTATTATATCGACGTAGGTTTTTAATTATCCTGGAATTGTCGAGGGTCAATGGTAAAGTAACGCATTCACTCGCTTCCGACTCCTACATTCCGAGATTACCGATACTTACCCGAAGGAAGTGTTACGACAGTATTATGCAATTGAGTCGTGGTATTTGAGAAAACAGTGACTGACAGTTATGTGTATCAGACGGCATGTGCCTATGAACGGAGGTCCTAGGTTTGAATCCTACAATTTTTTAAAGTTACATGAGTGATTAAGATTAAATGCTTAAAAGAAAATCGTTAATAAAAATACACACTTAAGAATTCGATAGTCTAATAATGTCTAACTACACAAAAAATACTAATGCACAAAATAAATGCACTTATAAATATAATACAATAATAATTACTAATACTTGTTTTCAAAGGAGAACTTTCCTCTAATGTGATAGGAAACGCGAGCCCTACATTGGATGGATGGAGTGGTAATATTGACTGATGTCTAACAATAATAGTATTTGATAAACATAAACGGCATAGTAAGGATTGGAGATTGGTGAGTAACTTCTACAAAATATCACGTCTCCAAGCTTTTAGTAGCCTAAAATATTCACTTGATCTTAATTTACGAATCGCTGAGAAGCCTGGTTGGCTACGTTTAACGTCTACGTTTTAACATATAATCTTCAATATACTAGATTACGAAGCAGACAATAAAACACAAAGAAGCAATAGTACCGCAACTAAAATCCTTAGAAACGAAGTTCCACATAGCAAGGAGCTTCAATGTGGACAAGAAACTCGGACGAGACAACATCCTGTGATATATCCGAGGTCTGTCAACTTCCTGCGTATGATATTTACGACGCCCAGACGCGTGCTAGAAGTGATTCGTTATTAATTAATGAGTGACTCATATTGACTATAAACTATCACTATCATTGTGTCTTTAAGGGCGTCAAAAACACGATGCGTAATATGGTCGGAAGGGGAGTAATTTGATGAAATAATTAAGAGGATGTTCTTAACATGGGTGGCCCTCTGCAAGACGATATGATGAATGCCGAACAGTGGAAAGTAATTGAATGTCGAGAGCCAAAAATTAGGTTCAGTTACACTAGTTGGGAGAGGATACTATCTAGCTGTGGACTGAAGTTAGCTTATAACGATGGTAATCATGATTATATAGACTTCAAGAACATTTTAGTCTTATTTGAAATTCGTAATAAATGTCCTTGCTTATACACACTGAACAGATATCACGCCTTTTTGTTTCAGCGCATGAATTAAAGAAATGTCACGATTTAATGTCATGAACATCAAGCTCTAGCTAAATGTTGGCAGGTTGTATAAACAAGTCCCAAGAAACAAATGAGTCGTTAAGTCTAACGTTCGCGAAAACTTTCACCTGACTTCACAATTCGGGCAGGAAGTTATTCAAAACAGGTATCTACATCCTCCCCAGGTTAACTTACGTCAGGAAATTAAAAAGCTTAACTTGTATGGCATCCCGTAAACCTGTATTCGAGGTAAAGGGTTAGGAACTTATTATTTTCGGAAGAAATCGTATAACGATAGCAAAAAATTTGCTTATATTCCTTTCCTGTCGTGCAAAAAATATAGTGGTATTGCGTCAATCGATATTTTTGATTTTAAACTTATATCATCGTGAAAATAATTTATCATTTGATCTTGGTAACGGTGAGTCTAGACGTCATTCTGACAGTATCCGTTATAGTTAAAATAGAAACTTAGTTCAGCGGGACAGTGCTATGGATTCAGGTTTGCTCCTTGCCGATATTAGAAATCCAGAAATATTTCTGTTCAATTATGCTATCTCCTAGACGTCTAGTATTCCATCCGTATTTTCACCATATTATCACCGTCACCATCCATTTAGGTTAAACGCCAATACCAAATAAAACTACAATACAATAATACAATACAATACAATGCTCATAGTCGCGACGGCTTGTATTGATCATTGTCATTGATAAAGGTACGCCCAATGGCTTTGAGAGCTAGTAGGGGACTGCCTATGGCCTTAACGACAGGAGCGTTTCAGACGTCGGGTACAATAAGTTGGTTAATTACATAAATAATACCATATTATATCAATTAAAATCAATAATATTTTTAGATAGCAATAATCAATCTGATATTACAGAAAAGAGCAATTGAAGTTTTATATAGATTAAAGTGACTTGAGTCTTTATGGGAAAAATATTAACCGTAGTTTGTATATTTATAGTAGTTTAGTATTTATTCGAAAAAAATATTATACACAAGCAGAAAAGTGATACACACAGTAATGAAACAGTTAATAGGCATCGTTTGGTAACCTCTTCACATCGGCTTCAAAAGGTTCGGTATTCTTTTATGGGACTCTGTGTTCGTTTTTACAATAAGCTTCCAAGGTGATACATACGTGAGTTACCGATTGGAAATTTTAAACAACGTGTTAAAGCACAGCTTATAGGATAGTATGGTATAGATAAATGACAAGGGTGCAAGGAAATAACAGTGCCGCAACCGATTCCAAGCAGGTTAAGTTACTTTGTAATCGCCATATGTAGGTACAAACGATGTACTGACGAGTTTCTTTCGCTATTTCTTCTGGTCGATGTTAAAGCACCTTTTCAAAACATCAGTAGAAGCAAAAAATGTCGTGCATAAGTGTATTACAAAACACCTAAATTATTTTGATTTAAATTTTGAGTATGGACGAACTGAAAATGTTCGCAGCTGACATTGATCCAGCCTGATGGAGTACACTTAATCCTTTATTATAAAGCAAGTCTCATATACGACACAACACATATTAATTTCTTCATTCATTTCGTACATTATAGCATATCCGAAATATACAATAAAATACCACATTCATAGAGAAATTGATGCTATGGTCAGATAGTGCTGTTTACGATCTGCTATATAATATATTCTAGTTTATCTGCTAAATTTATACGCAGCATTAGTTTAAAGCGCACGAGATAGGACAACCTTTAGGCAGTATCTGTTGGCTCGCTAAATGAGTCCGCCGCTAATCAGCCATGCAAACGACACCGAGAGAAGGAACAGGTCCTCCTGCAAAACCTGCACCGCCAGTTATTTGGATCGACCATACTGGACCACGCTCTAATTTCACCTTTTCCATTTACAATATTAGATTGATATTCTAATGATAAAATATTCATAGACAACCCTGTAGACTACATAGTGACTAGATTTGAGTTGAATAGTCCCAAGTTCGATTTGTTTTGGTTTTGGGTGTTGGTGATGTCCATGCTCACAGCTTTAAATTTTCAAATTATATTTATTACAAGTAAATTATCACTCGCTTCGATGAAAGTAAACATTGTAAGGAAACCTGAGAGTTCTCCATAATATACTCGAACGTGTACGAGGTCTGCCAACCTGGACTTAGCCAGCGTGGCAGAATGGCTTTGACACCTCTCATAGTAAGAGATCTGAGCACTGAGACGATTAAAAATAATGAAATGCTACAGGAAGTGTAAGTTACTGTTTGTGTGTGTGTGAGAGAGAGTGTACATTTATTCATTTTATATTTAGTTAAATAACTTTGTGACTTCGGCTGTAGAGAACTTTAAAGATGTGTACATTCCTTTCCTAATCAGTCACGGAACCCAAAACGCTGTTACTGTTTCCAGCGTCAAAGAATCGATTCGACGCGGAACACCATAATTTTCTTTTCCGCCTAACAGATCGGGAGCACCACCTCTTTGATAACACCGCTTGCTGGAGCTATAAAGTTTCCATAAACACGTAAAATTCGAACTTCCAAAAACACGGACGCTTTTATGAGCTCTTTGATACTAACTTTTACTTTGTTGTAATTCGTTTAAAAATATCTTCTTGTCGTTTTCATCTATTTCTCTGCATGTAGGTAGAAGTTAACTCGAAATGTGCGATGTACTTAATTTTTGTCATACATTCACAACAAGTATGTCTACCTTCGTTTTACTTTATTCTATTATTTCGCATAACTGACGAAAGGCAGAATAGGCAAGAAATTTAAAAAAATAGAATGTAATTAAATTACACTTTCGAACTCATAACAAAACATAGAGCTGGTTCCTATAATGTATCTATCAATTAATTGTTTGTTATATTAAAATCTATCAATAAATTTTCCCGTATCATTTACTCGCTCGGTACGATAGAGCAATTTCATAGCTAGAGACGTGTATGTATTCCGATTAGAGCGCAAAATATAAATGCGTCTACTGTATTACCATTTGTTAAGGAACCATCACTAAAGGATAAATAGGTTTTTGGAACCAGCCACGTCGTTACGTAAGCGCGTGCGTGAGTGCCATAATAGATAACTTACATCCCCTGCGTAATTATCTACTTTTTAAATAGCTACTTTAAATTAACAAATACAAAGAACCCAAGCAGAAAATGGATGGCGAATGTTATGGTTACATTACATTAATATGTCTTTGGTGTCATGAAGTCTATGAGCGAACTCGACCGCTTCGTCGTCAGGTGGCTCGTCTGTCGACTAGATACATTTTTTTCAGTGATAGACAACAACGGTTTGTTTCATTTATATAATAAATACCTTGTTTATTTATTATCCTGAAGTCATCTTCTGGTAGCTCTCCTTTGCTCAAAGCGCCGAGAAGAATTAGACCAGCAACTTTGTACACGTTATACCACATGGTGGATGTGAGGCGTTATTGAATCTGAAAAGAAGATAATAAAAATCTTAGCGAAATTCGGAGGTACGTTCATAAAGAGTAAACTAATGGGTTTCACCCGGCGCAAGGTTCCATATATTGCGGAATTGCGGGTAGCATAGACATAAAAGAGACAATACGAACTCCCAAAACCCGAAAACAAATTCCCGAAAGAAATCGACGAAATTTTGAAATTCCGACAAATTCCAGCTATACGAGTTCCTAAGTAGAAAAACTTCCACCTTAAGTATAGCGAAGCTAGTACGTAACGGATGGTATTTCATATTCCTGGACATTTATTACATAATTAAATTAAATACACCGGTATTTATAATTCGCATAACTAATACTTAATTTTTAAAAACGGTATTGCATGTACACTACTTAAATTATCTTTTTATTATGCATACGATCAATCCAACGGGTACAAAAAAACTGGTCCTTCGAGCCGAATTACATTGTTTTAAATCATCATGGATCATCATCATTATCATACCTGTATAGCTGAACAATAAAAAATACAAAATATAATAATGAAATTTGACAGATAAGAAACACACTAACTATTAATTACGAGTGATTGTAATCTTCACAGAAATTAAGTTGCAATTAAGCCGAAGCAAATTGAATCCAAGCCGGAAGTGGTACCGAGCTAAATGGCACTTCAAGACGCTACCCACAAACGTGCGAGTACATATTATATTTGTACCAGGTATTAAATATTATAATACAAACAATATATTCCTCAGAGACGAAAGTATGACAAAATGTCCTCGATGTAATATACTCATGAGTCTAATTAATACATTATAATTAACACGGCACGCAATAAATAAACCCAACTGTATAGACATTTATACCTCTGTGTACATACTTTTGTATACTTATTCAGAAGTACAGTAATCTAGAATCCAAAAAGACAGCTAAGTTGCGAGATCCAGGACAATTATCATTATAAAATAATAGTTATTGGCAAAAAAATGTCTCTAATGAACTACTCTACTCCCTATCTGTACTTTGCTATCTATGCCTAATGTGTTATACCATTAAACGAAAATTTCCGATAAACTGACGAGTCATGAACTATCCTATTACCATTATTTAGTTCCGAACATAACTGCTAGAAGAAAACCCATAAAAATTAGCTAGCAGCTATCAAACATCTTCATGTCGATTATTTACTTAATACAAAATAAACTTAGTAAACTGATCAGAGAAGACGTTTCCTATATTACTTTAAAAACGAATTGGTAAATGTGTAAGCTGCACTTCTGGGTTGCGTATATTATAAAATATAACTATGAATGTATTGTGACTGTCATTACATAATCTTTATAAGAAATATGAGAACGTCTTATATTGCTATAGTTAGGACTAACTAACAGAATTTATGTTTGATCACTGAACCGTACCGAACTTGGCCTCTTTATCACAATCACTTCATATAGAATTACTTTAACCCGTAGGTATTAATCGGTGACCAATTCATGCGTTATCTATTTAAATAACCGTAATAAGAGAATTCGATTTATTTTCGATTAATCAAATAAAATTACCCCAACGGTTTCGCTTGCATGTCTATGGTTGTGAAGGTGTTTGAAACAAAAATTCAAATTTAAACCTGTAATGGCCATATTACATGTGTAGTAAGTTGGATGGGAGGCCGCTGCTAAATTCGTTGAGCGCTTCCATGCTTCGAAAATGTCAGTCGTCGAGCGGGTCATAACAGTCAGCAAACCACGAAGGAAGGCGTCGAACTCCGTAAGACATTTGGTTGATCACTCTTACCTACACCTACGTGGTGTCGATCTTACCCTCCTTAGTTAGCAGGAAAGACCCGTGTTCCACAGATGACTGGTATTGGGTTGAAGTTAATTTAAGAGACTTGCTAAGAAGTTTCTCTCGCTGTTTCTTTTATATGTTAAAGCTATTTTTTTCGAAACTGTCGCAGAAACAACAAACGACATCTTTAAATAGAATATCTAATTTCGAATTTAAAACAAAACTTATGATATTTATATCGAAATAATTTACTATAATATATTGTTAAAAAATACAAAAAACAAAAGGTAATTTTCTCAAAAAATCCTACTTATATTTCCAATAATAATTTATTTTAATTAATTCTTCAAATACACTGGAACAAACGGAAAGGCTATTTTTTATATAAAAATGAGCAGACGGCAAACTTATAGTTGGAGGTCCGTAGCGCCAAAGGCCTCTAAAGGCGTTGCCATCACAATGGAAGAGCGGGATTCTGTAACTCCAGTTGTTCGATATTGCAAACCGCAAAAAGTTAAACGAAAAGACAGATATCAATATGTATAGACTCCCAGCCAGGTCTCATTACAACTCAAAACTGTCCCACTGCTGGGCACGGGTCTCGGGGCTCAAAGTGAGAGTTTAAGGCCACAGTCCGCCACGATGGCCAAGTGCAGATTGGCAGACTTCACACATCTTACAGAACATTTTGGTAGACTCTCAGGTGTGCCGGTTTCCTTACGGTGTTTTTGTTCACCGAAGCAAGTGAGTTTGTAATACGCACATATTTGAAAAATTAGAGATGCTAGCCGGCTTCGAACCATTAGGCTATCACTGCCTCTCCCCAGCCAGGTCTACATATTCAAATATAGAGAAATACAAATGCATATTCCATATGAAAATCAGTTCCAGGAATCGAAAACAGAACCTCAGACAAGTTCTACCAACTAAGCTCCAAGTTCCAAGGAAATGATATTTTTGAGTTGCTGCACAGTAATTCTTATACACTGCAGTCGTCACGTCCCGTCGACATAAAAACTGACTAGTACAAACCATGATTACAAGTACTAGCAGAACGACCAGACCACTGAATCTCGTTCAGTGTATATTTTTTGTCGGCCTAATGGAATCTGTGCGCTTGTTCTTCAATAATTTACTAATACGCTGTTGGAACGGAACTTGTTTTTTACCGTGAAAAAACTACCATGTGCTCAGTTCTAAGTTACTACAATAACCATTTCTGCCAATCACTTTGAAATGGCTAAAAGTATTATGATATAGAACGCATAACTGTAGAATATTTTCAAGAAGCTTATCATTCCTTCTTTCTTCTTTCTTGGCCGACAACGCATCAGTGATACCTTTGGTGTTACTGATGTCTATGGGCGACGGTGACCACATACCATCCTTTTGCCTGCTATTTACATAATATGTATATATATATATATATACATATATATATATACATGGGGGCTTGTTATTTCATTGTTACTTATTATATTAAAAGTGAAATATGTATAGTGCGTGAAAGGAAACGTAACGAGTGAGTATAAATGTGGTAGTATGTTGAATGACGGTTTGCAGTGACCAATGGAACGGAAGGAAGAAGACCGAGTCGTGGTTGACACATTTTGACGTGGGTGAAACTGCAATTGAAAGTAACTAAAGCGGTGTGGTATCAAAGACGTCGTTAACTTAAAGATATCACAAACAAATATAGGCGTGTATGTGTGTTTTCTAATCATATCGTCATAAAATTAACAAATGTCAGTAAATTTAATTGAATTGTTGAGAATTTAAATTTAGCTATATTTTTAACTAAAAAAGATTACATACATCTAAATGACATCCATTATACGTGAGCATAATTTTAAAATAGCTTCATTACTAATTACCCTATATAAGCTGTCTGTCTGTACACATCACGTAACGGTTTTATATTTTAAGTGGTCGAAGTGGTTTGATAACGATGTTACGATAATCAAGCATTAAATAAAAGTGACAGCCCTAAGCAGTAAGCAGAGTAATCGGCGCTGTTCGAAATTCGTTCCGAATCGATGATATATTACTATTGCGGCAATTTTTTATGACTCGATCGATTTTTGCGGCTATTGACAAATTGTACAAAGTACAGTCTACATAGTTGAATACCACATACCAAGAAATGTTATCTATCTGTCTATACACATAACACAATATTAACTGATTGCTGTCAGGACATGACGGTTAAATGAAAAAAACTATCATTAAGGCCTTTATTAACGCAACAAAATCCAAAACAATATTTTTTTGTCTGTTTGTCTATGCTTTAGTGAGCGATAATCTTAGAAACGGCTTAACTGATTTCGTTATGGTTTTCTGTATTGTATTACAGTAAACATGAATTAATAATTAAAGTTCGTTTTATTTCATTCCCTCCATGTATAGCAAAAAGGTATAAATTAATCTAAAACAATGCAAGTGCTATCTTTAAGCGTACGGCGAAGTTTTTCTGAAGCGAAGAGAGGGTAGTTAACAAGTCATTTAACAAAATATTTTGTGTGACCTTGCTTGTTAGACGAGAGGTCCGGAGTTCGATTACCGGCTGAGGAAGATATTTATATAGTAAACGTTTGTTTTCGGTCGTGGGTGTTTACTGTGATATTTCATACTTATAACAAATTATAAATTCATTATCATTATTTTATAAAAATAAACATATACTGTAGTTATAAATAAAATTTGATCGTTTATAGGATCTGTACGAATCCTGTGCGCACCTCCATTTAATAATATTAGGTATGTGCACATTGTATCTTAAATATAGCATTCAATCTTACAATAAATATATTGAACATCGATATTTCAAATAATTTGTGTCGAATGGTGCGCTGCATATTTCTTTCATGCCCTTTGCCCTAGTGAAATAGTTTCCCCAAAAGGGCTTTTAAAATTTTTCGTCCATGCTGTTGTGTAAATAGTTTTTTTTATAAAAAAACTAAAAGTATTTTTTTTTTTTTTTTTTATTACTTTACTGTATAAACGGATACACTCACAATTAATATATTAGGTAAATACAACTTGGAATGGAGTCGATGTTTAAATATTTAAATTAAACTAAAATATTACATTTATTGCTAAATAAGACTTGCATAATATTTTTTTCATCTAGTTTGAATTTACTCTAAATTGTCATTGCCAATTTTCAGCTTCTTAACCTTACTTAAATATTGTCAACAGATTAAACTAGCAAAGTACCAAAAATTAATAAACTTGAACTCATGTTTTCAAAATATATCGTGTCATAAATACGTTATATTATAACATGAGTGAGTATTGTCCACTATTGGTGATTGTTGTTTGGAACATACCTGTATACCTCTGTCTCTTACTGGAAGACGAGATTCGTTCATTAAGTTTTTTAGCTTGTTATAATTTTAATTTATTTTTAGTAATAATATTATTCTAAAATTGCATGCTTTTTATTTGCTACAATAAACTACAAGATAAATTAGACCCCAAGTTGCCTTATGCCATAAAATTATTATGCATCGAAACAAAATTAATAAATAAATTCATAATTGCGTATGCCGGAAAAGGCAATTAAATATTCTAGTTACGAAGTTGGGAGGAACAAAACTTCTAAATACAGTGCACGTTGAATGGATAACATCAAACAATAACATTTTATATAATATCATTCTCAAATACCTACATAAAAAAAAAACAATATAAATTAATGTATCGACAATTTAAGATTTTAAGCAATCACCAGCACATACGTTAAATAAGTGCTTTTTTCACAGCACAGCGACAAATATTGTTTTATTTGGGCGTAGCAAGAACGGCGTACGTCAAATGAACGGTATGACTTAAGCAATAGAGTGTTTTTTAAATTGTGCATCGCGCAATCCGTTACCGATGTGTGAAACTTCATATCTACTGCTTTTTTTTTTTGAGTCGCATGTGTGTTGCGGCACGTGGTGGGGACAATCTGAAGACACTCGGCTATCATACATTTTGAACTATAATGTTCGTCTTTGTATAATCCCGTATCCAAATATCTTGACGTCTGCGCAATGTTATAGTATCAACAGTTTTTGCATTAAATCTAACACTGTCAATGAGTCTCCGACGAAGATTTATAAACACATCACACGATCGAGGCAGGTATAATAATAATAGATAAAGCGCACGCCACTAGCATCCATACAATGTTTATAAATTCAAACAGGCATTTATTACGTCTCAAGTACCATCAATAGGATCGACCTACATACAACATTCATTCATTTGGTTTTAAGAGCGAATACAAAATTACTGTTTTGTTCGTTGCTGTACTGACGGATCGCGGCATTAACCATTTTGGACGCGAGCTGATTCCATACGGCCTTGTGATATGTACGTCGATTTCTCGCACTGGAGACCTAGGTTCAAATACTGCTTGCACTATTGTGACAGTGCATATTATAAATGAGTTGTAGATTGCTTCGGAGTAGGAAAACAATGAAACCTGCGTACTTGAGAATTCTCTATAATTTCCACGGAGACGTGTGAAGCCTGACGTTTCATAGTTGGCGGTAATATATATCTCAAGAATGGTTGATTACGACCTTTATCTCAAACATACTCCCCGCAATCCGATCCCATGCTGGCAGGAAAGGGTGTGTCGTAAGAGGCGACAGAAGCCAGCTTATTTGGTGGTAGGGCATTATATTGTCAGTATTATTATTAAGTCGTTAATATTATTATATTTCCGTGAAGCCTTCCTGGCTAGCTACTACCCTCCTGCTAGAGTCAGCCGCCAAACGACTTGTCGTGTTCCGGCTGGGGGCTGGAGAGCCAGTACTTTCTATCTTACCTTCTTCTCATTTCCTGGCCGACAACGCATCAGTGATACCTTTGGTCTTGTTGATGTCCATGTGCGACGATGACCACTTACCATCAGGTGGCTCGTCGGCTCGTTTGTCGGTTATTACCATAAAAAAAAATTCAAGCCCTGCATGGGGCATAATTACGATGAAAGCAAGTCAGTTTACTATTAACTACATTACATTCCAAAGGACTTGACCAGACTAAAAATAATACAATAAAATCTGTCTAACACAGAGAGCGGCGCGGCTAGAGCGTTGATTCGGCCGGCGAAAACCTGACATAAGGTGTTTTATTCAGACTCAGCCCCTATCCGGAATTATTCAAAACTCTTTATTCGGTTTCGGTTTTTTTTTATATCGGTTATCTGACAATTTCGGTTATGGTTACGGAGCTCGATAACATCGCTGGCGAATAGTACATTTTAATATAATGATTTTAAGTAGCAACTGCCTCGTTGGTTTGTTGGCTTCCGTATTTCAGTCCGAGTTCAAGTGTAGGCGTGGCAGGTTCAATCCAAACAACCATAGATAATACGATACCGTGTTCTATATAGGTCGGTAATAGCACTTGAAGTTGTTTGAACTGTTTGCTAAGATCAATATTTACTTACATCGATAACCCATTTAGGTAAAAAAGTTAACCACGAGTCTTAGTAAACTCGATACCTAAGAAATGTTTAGAAATTTATATAGTATAGATAAATAGATTTTAGACTTATAATACATCTGTAAACTGTTCGATCAGTCGATCTGAACATCGGATATTGTTTGGAAATTAGTTCCACTTTTCAATCTATATTGAAAAAATATATTTCTTGTTTTTCATCTGAACACGTATAACAGTACAACAGTGAACAGATTTAGATGAATATTTTAATCTTACACTGTAAGTAAAATCTACGATATTTTTTAGCCCGGACAATGTTTTAGTTTCCCCTGAATTTGCCAAAACAAAGCATAGCTGGATTACTGGTAAAAATGTAAAATTGATTTAGAACCACTGAAAAACACAGTATGAGGAAATAGAAGCTTCAATAAAATTCTGGTGCTTGGACTTATACCGCTTTTTAACACAGTCCTTTGATTCATGAACGGTCGATTAGCAACTGCGGGAGTAGTCGGGGGTTGGATGGACGACAATCAACGAGTCGCAATAGTAGAATAGTGCTTTGAACGACACAGCGTCAATCCCGCATATTATCTTTATATAGTACTAGTTAAGCGATATCCGAAGCCGTCAAGCAGCAAAAATAAACTTGCGACACATTGGTAGGTTATTAACTCACATCAATCCGGACTGGTGCAGCGTGATGTAATACTACTACATAGTGAGAGCTTTGCAGTGGGGACCGCTAATTAATTGAGGTCATTTGACCATACAAAAACGTTTGTAAACTAAGGTCAACTGCGCCAAGAGGAGTCCGTTCACCTTGGCTCCTACTTTTCAGAATGTATCAATGGAATGAACTCCATGCATGTTCGTGTGTTCCCGGCTACTTACGACGTGGGAGTCTTCGAGAGGAGAGTGAATAGGTTATTATAAGTTAGTGCGTTTAACATTTTAGACTTCATGTCCTCTTACCGTCAGGTGGAATTGTTGTTACACATTTACTTATCTTATGTAAAAAAAAGCTCGTAGCTACGTGTAAGGACGCGTATAGGAAGCGCATCAACACGTCACGCAAGTTGCTTCAATGTTTCGACTTGATCTGTCTTGATATCAGCAACTGTTATTTGAGTCGTTCTATGTTATTTTTTAATGTTAAGAACCGCCAAAGAGCTGAAAAGCCACCTGATGGTAAGTAGGCACCGTCGCCTAGGTAATACTAGATATCACTCATGCGTTATCTAGAAAGAAATAAGAAGAAAGAAAGTGTTTACTCTGAACCTCTCAAGCTCCCAGTAGCAATACGAGTGATTTGGCGGCTGACTCAAACGGGAGGGTGGTAGCTAGCTAGGCAGGCTTCACGGAAATATAATAATACAATAATCATGTTAATGGCCTAATAATAATAATATATATATATATATATATATATTTTATGTCTTGAAGAGCTGACGAAAAAGCGGACGGGCCACCTGATGGTAAGCGGTTACCGTCGCCTGTTGACACGA
>DWPT01000872.1:0-21166 GCA_018251895.1 Agathymus mariae mariae
TGCGACTCAAGGAAAGTTAGTGAGGATGTGTAGGCGTATGTTCGCTTTATATTAAAATTTAAATCAAAATTTAATTAAATTTATATAAATAAGTGGTCAAAAATTACGAATGTTTTTGTGTGTTTTCTTTCATAATGTTATAGTAAAAACAACATTATGCGTGAAATTTAAAGTTTGCCAATAGCTCACGTTCCATATCTATTATGTTACAATTTCCGCCTGAATTCCTTAATAAGCATAGTTCTTTTTTAATAAAAACAGACAAGGTGGTCTTTATTGTTAAGAACTTAAGATCGAAATTGTATAAGTTTTTCTCGCCTTATAACGCTACCGTGACCATTCGTTCCGTCTCGAATGGACTATTCCTGCTTTTAACCTATTTATATAGCGTTGTATTGAAGCAATTTTTTTTCATCCTAAAACTAGACAAAATGTTTGTATAGACTTCACATGGCATTTATGGATAAAGACCAATTTAAGCTTTTAGTATGACTAATGGAAGCGTAGTCGATAATTTTGAAAAATTAAATTAAAAGTTGTCGTTCTTTGGCTATTGTTATGAAAGCAGCGGCACATTCATAAAATAAAATAATCAAACTATGTATTAAGAAATTTAGCATAAAGAGAATTCAGACTGGGTTAAGATGCATTTAAGGTTTTACAATTTGAAACAGTACAGTCTTGATATATTTACGAAACCATTGTAAGTGAATCATCTTAGATTAATCAATATAATTGCTATATATATAATATAATATATAATAAAAAATAAAGCGTGGTCTACTGCCGCTTTATTTTGGTTGTTGCAAAATGGAGCAATCAGATTGAAGCTATGAAAAAAACATTAAAGATTTTTATCGCTATCACTTTGACAAGTTATTAAGTATGAACTAAGTGCTATTAAATACTTGTCAGAAGTAGATTGTTATACCAACAAGCTACCAAATACGAGATTTACTTCTCCATGGCAACGCACCCAAGTGCTCGACAATCAAAACTTGGCATGTCCTAAACAGCACAGCAGGTAATTTTCTGGGGTACTTTTTCATAGACTTTGTTTAGTACATGTCGCATTTTTTTATTCACTACAATATATATCATAAGCTCAGAAGGATAGTTCTTATTGACGTATGTGCCGGTAGCGTTCGAGGATAAAACAGATGTATGAGATGGATATGAATATTTGTTTCGCAAATTCTTGGAGATACTATGATGATGTAGATTCCAACGAAAAAACTCTGCATAGATTCTGATGAAGAGATTTTTGAAAAAAAAAACGAACAATAAAATCGGTTAACGTAGAAATAAATTATTTTTGTTTCTCAAAACTTCGGCAGTGCCCCTTTTATTATTCATTATTTTAATTTTTAATAATGAAATATTTCTCAATAACTTTAGATATAGACATGTGTGAAAGAAGTAAATTTTTAATTGTTATTATTTTAAAACGAACAACTACCGCCTCCAGCTATGACAAAAAAACAATTATATTATTATGATTACTCACGCACGCACGTGAACAACTCATATTGAACATGGCATGTAAACAGCTGGCAAATTCACACTAGCGCGTGATATGATTTGCAATGCAATTTACCGGTACCTGGACTTTTCTACATCCAAACTGTAATGTTAATATGAATAGACCTAGTATACTACAGTACTTATTCCCGCTATCCCGTTTCAATAAAATGAAATCAATCACTCGTACAATATTAACATATTAATGGGGCTGTTTAGCGAAGAAATATATATTTTATGTTTGTAAAATCCGCAATATAAAAGTGTAATTTTCAAGGTAATAGAAGAATAAAATCGTATTTCGCCACTTTTCTTTAGGGGCGAATACAGTTTACTACTACAAGTGCAATCGCACATTCCTTACTTCTTCTTATCCTTGACCATGCTCATATATGCTATCTAGATGTAACTGAGGAGAAATTAAATGAATTTGAGCGACTCCAAAATATATGCATAAGATTTATATTTGGCTTATGCAAATATGATCATATCTCCGAATATAATAACAAACTCAAGTGGCTCCCAATATGAATTACCCGGATTGCACATTTACCTACTTTCTTCTTTGTACAGTGAGCTGTGATTGCAAGTCGTTTTGCGATTTTGTAAATACAATTAAAAAATCATGATTCTTCAATGTAAAATGTAAACTATTAGTCCCCTCGTGTGTTTAAGATAATTTATTTTATATAAAGTCATATTATTACGCCAAATGCTCGGAATCGCAGTACTTTCATTTAGAAATAATTTAGAAATTACTTCGATGTATTCGTCGGGAACATGCTTCGGAAACTGTGATATTAAGTAATGACTATCACAATCGAGCAAATTCTTAACGGCAAGACAGGTAATGAAGTCAGGGGTCATGACAAGCAGTCACCACCGCTGATGGTTTACCTTAACCGGTATCAGATTTACAGCGAAAAACAATGTATTGAACGTTATAGACCTTAATTCGAGACTGACAGAGATTTGTGATTATTAATTTAACAGAAGCAGTACTTGCATTGATAGTATGCATAACGCAGACAATTACGACAGCTAAGATACTCGACTACACGTGTATGATGCCTACACACTGCACGCCCGTAGAAAAATCAGGCCTCAAAATGCCATGCGCTTACCTCCGTCTGTCGGTACACTGACCTTGTGAGCACAATAGCCCGACACTTCGGTCAACCTCCATACCTCACTATTAGGGTTGTACTTTTCTCAATATTACGTTTCTAGTAATTTAAGTCAAAATCACATATATCGAAGGTAGATAATAAAAATCTATCTAAAATTCAAAATAAATTCAGGTTTCTCATTTTATATTAATATATTGTTAATACCGGGTTAAAAGTTGAGTTGGAAAATATTTTGCCCACTGTGTTTTGTAAGGCTTGCTCGCAAATTCAGCGATCGGTGCCGACTGCCAATGCAAACATACATTTAATTATTATTTTGAATTTTTATGCGTTCTAATTATTAGATAGAATTACTGTACAAATTTATTCCTGCCTATTAGTATTGCCTAGCATCAGAAATATTGTGACAACCCTAACTGTATCCTCAGGTTTCCATCTTTAGTCGCGCCATCATTTCCGAACATATGAATTATGAAGTGCTGCGCGTGATGCTTAAACTAAACAAGTGATTGTGTTAAATATTTTGATTGCATAGAAAGTGGTAGTGACTGTCGTCTTCAAGTATAATGAAGGTAGGTGACGCACGATTCAAATTAAATTTGAGGTTACATAAGTTTGGGAGACAGAAAAGTTTGATTGCTCGTTTCAACACTGCTGCGTAAAATTTACAACATAAAATTTTGATGAACCAATCAAAAATTACATGAACATGTACGTGACCAATACCTTAAAAGCATAAGACATTCAGTCATTCCCATAAAACTTATTTTGTATACTTCTAACATTTATCCAGTTCGTTTACCTCTAATAGCATTTTTATTATCAATATCTGTTTAATGTTACAAAAAAAATTAACAGTAATCCGATAACCGAGGTATATAATACCTGTAGAACCGCGAAGCTTTGTCGCCAGCTAATTACACCATGAACCCGTTATTCCTTTATCGCAAAAAATATATACAGGACCAGAAACATAAAAAAAACCTATACATATCCTACCGAACCTGGTCGAGGTTTGCTTTGCTGAACAATATATATACCAGGTACCTGGTTTCGACAATGTTGGGCTCTGTGTAACCCTTACCTAAAATACCCTGTCTAGGCAACTTCAAAAATTAAACGAGGAACGAAGAGGAGGTTTGGAACTTCTTCACTACTCATTATTCACTTCTTTCATGGCCGGTAACACGTTGGTGACGACTCAGTTGTTACGAAAGGAATCGATTGTCGTCCGTCTATTAGTAACTGGATTTTAAGATACAGCGCTTTGACATCTTAAGGTTGCATCGCCACTTACCATCAGGTGTGTTGTAGTTGAATAAAAAAAAACATGCTCACTTCCGGTTTCTCACGGTACAATGGTAAAACAGGTTACTGTCGTAAGGTTAATATAATATCGCGTGTGCTAAGCATCAAAAGCTACATGGAGTTGTGATAAAAACATACATTTTGGACAATTTACAACGCAGTCCATTCGACCTATCAATCAATGCGCCATGTCACGCTCACAATCAACCAAGTACCTTGAATGAATAGGAATAGAGACGTTAGAATACGCAAGTATACTTCCCCCTTATCTTGTTACCTTTTTGTCAAAATATGTATACCTTCTGTATCAGCGAGTAATCAAATCAACCAACAAAAGTTAAATGCCAAGGTGATCAACTTATACATTCTCCTTGTATCGGACAATAGAGATTATTAACATTTTACTAATGTTACGCACTGCTCCGCTTTAATCAATTAATAAAGTAGTTTTGGAAGCTTAGTAATACCAATTAAAATTATATAATTAGATTTGAACTCCCTTAAAAAATATTTCAATGATTATGTCTTCGAAAGAAATGTTTAAAAAGCCTTTTCTTTCATAGTCGAGACTAAGTAGACTTCCCCGTTATTGTCTATAGGTGAAGCGTGAGGATATTCCATTAGATAACCTAACTGAATATTAATCTCTTTGATATTCAAATAAGTAATATAGACACGTTAGATGAACATGTAATGTTGCCAAAAATTTGAGCTAAATTGACTTGGCTTTCTTGAAATGCTTGGTGAAATCTGGTGTTTTGTGCTAATCTACAAAGGTAATTTGTTGAATTGCAAAGTTATTAAATAGCTTGTGAAAAAGGTTACAACAGCGCGCACTGGTTCACTTTGCACACATTTGTAAATGAATGCTACATCCATATTTAATTATATGTACATAACTTGAATACAATGTAAATAAATAATAATCAACACTTGTATCAAAACTACAAGATGCGTCATACCATAACTGTAACTTGTAACATATTGTGTATCGCAACATATTGAAACACTTTCATTATTATTTTGTTTGTTGTCTGTATCTTCTCAGTCCTACCTTGTAATTCTGCAATGACACTTATCAAGGGGACAGCTGATTCTGCGGTGGATTTTTATAATATTGTTCATGGTTAATTTATTGACTAAAAATGATTTAAACTTAATTAATGGTATGTACTATAGTAAAGAGATGAATCTCATTTTACAAATTACAGAATTATTCCGTATGCATTAAATACTGGGTACTATTTGTAAGCCTTAAAGATTCAATTTCGCAAAACGAATTAAATAAATAAACGTTTACACACTCACACTCGCGCGCTAGGATTCCCTGTGTTGCTGGTGGCATGGACTTACTCATATATGACATCACAAATACCCATGACCCGAGAACAAACATTTATCTGTCACATAAATGTCTGCCCCGGCCAGGAATCGAACCCGGGACTATTAGGTAGTCGTAGGTAGGTAATATAGATTTATCTCGATTGTATTACATAATAAACACAATATATAACAGTTTTTCAAGATTCAATATCCATACTGAAATCGAGGTGGATGTCGTTAAAGAAAATTTGCCTGTAGTTTATATATTTATATGTAGTAACATGAAAACAAATTGTTTCAATTAATACATTTTACTTATGTGATGGAAACTAATTTTATATTAAATTTAGTGCATTATTTAATTTAATTTCAATCTATACTAATAATAAAATTCTAACTGATCGCTTTCTTACATAATCGATCTATGAAAAAAACACTATTAGGGGCCTTTATTAACGTAATAGAACCCAAAACAATAGTTGTAAGAATTTTTGTCTATTAGTATGTGCGTTTGTTCCCGCTAATCTCAGAAACGGCTTAACCGATTTCGTTCTTGTTTCCGCTACTGTATTGCAGTAAACATCAATTAACACTTAAAGTTCGTTTCATTGCAATCCGTTCATAAATATAAAAGTTATAAATTAATATAAAATAATGCAAGGCGCAGTCTTCCTGAAGTGAAGCGAGGGCAGTTTGCTAGTTGTAAATAAACTAAAAATACGGTGACAACTTCAAATTACGTAGTGTTTCTTAATACAATTAGTTGAAATCAATTATTTTACAACAAAGGTCGTTAAATATTTGAAATGAGTTGTTAATAGGACTTTAATGACCAGCTATAGGGTTTAGAATTATAACCGCAATGAAAGGTAATTGGCTTAATCGTTACGTCCGTTAGGGAGATGTTAAAGATGGTATGATACTATGTTGGTATGATAGTCTTTACTGCTTTTATCTGTTGGGTGTTAATTTACCAGTTAACAAAAATACATTACTAATTCAAAAATTGTAGAATCTGTAAACGTCGATACCCGTGATGCTCAAAGTGGTCTATATCGAGTCGCAGGGGACATGCAAGGGGTCCGCGTCAGCGGGAAAAAAATGGGGTCCAGGAGATGTAAATAGGGGTCCACGATATTGGACCTCATTTAAGCAGGTTCAAATTTTGGCTTTTTATGAATGGTATAATTCATATTTATATACAGATAATAGGTACCTATTTGCTTTCATAATACTTACTTATAAATATGTAAATAAACACATATATCTATTTGTATAACTTATGTTTTGATTTTCTCTGCGTGTAATTTTTTATATTGTAAAAGCTATTTTCCTGCAGTAAATTGTAGCCTGTGTCAACTTTATAGCCGGCTGGACCTTCAACTTTGTCTGTGCAAAACATCACGGAAAATTATTGCTTAATTTTTACGTGAAAACGTAATAAACGGACCTTCCTTACTACGATTAAGTATAGAAGCTTACTTTCACGGTTATAATATTACTAACGGAATAGAGATATTATAGTGCACATAAGAAATAAAAATATTGGCTATAGTATAAATATTTTTGATTCAAGATAAAAGTTAGGAAGCCCGAAACTATCCGGACGAAGTAAAAAATATTCTTGGCTTAAGAGTTTTTTTTTATTCTACACTCTAGACTTCACTACTGCTACAAATATAACTTTTCAATTCGAATAGCACTAAACCAAAAACACATTTTAAGTTGATGAAATTGCACAAAAAACAATATTAGGTGGTATCTTTAAAACAGGTGGTATCTTTGGGGGATCTATCAGGTTATTTTATCTACACCGTCAATTTTCGGCAGCATGCATCTGGTATATATGGAAAATTTATTTATTTTCTAACAACACACAATCAAACAAAAAGATGTTGCGGATAGTAAAGCAAAATTGTATATGAATCATCAAATAATATTGACAAACCGCACAAGCCACGGCTCAAAACGACTTTCGATCCGCGAACGAAAGTGAAATTTAACTTTCGTGTTTAGAGAACATGTTCACACCATTGAATGTTTAAGCCCACAACCGTAACGTCCGACTAAATAAATGTATAAATAATTTTTAATGGCATATTAATATCCATGAGGCGTCAAACCTACATTGTTTAATGGTTACCATTGCTTCAATGCTCGATGTTCATCTTAAGTAAAGCAGTAAGAACAATAATCATTTATTGGTAATATGTTGATGAAAAATACTAAAATAAGTATACGAAATTAGTTTCTGCCGGTTCAAAGATATGGTTTTTTCTATCAAAAGGTATGCCAGTTTTTGAAAGGTATGTCTCTATGTGCAGTTGGACTGGAAAGCATATTTCATATTTTTGTGATACTATAAAAAGGAAATTTACTTGATTATTTAATTACTTATTCATAATTGTTATTCTCATTATATTTTATTGTACAATGTTCTTCTTTTGTGTTAACATATATATTTCTAGTTCCGTTGCGATTTATTGATAATACGACCCATTAACAAGTTTTAATTAAACTTTTAAATCAATTGTGAATCGTTGAATCAAAGGACAAACTTAAACACAATTAATGTTAAAATAATTTGGAAATTTTTGTGTTACAAAACCATCATAATGTGACTGCGACTATCATTTACCACGTTGTTTCTTCATAATATGACCACCGTAATGGCTTCATTACAACATAACTCATAAAAAACCAAAGATTTTTTATCCCGCTAAGCAATGGAGTGATAATATTTCTATTATAGTTTTTATGATGCCACGTTCAGCGGGTCCGCTGCATTTATTATATAACCACGTGATGGAACTTCAAAGATAAGGTTCAGTTGTGAAGTATCATCAACATTACTGTTATTTTGTAACGAAGAAACTTTTTTTGGTAATTGGTATGATGGAAAGACGAAATTGCCATATTTAAAAAATAAAACTTATGTCAAAAGCATTTTAGTGACGGAAAGTTTTTATCAACTCGATAAATAGAATAAATCCAGACATGGAATGAATTTGGAATCGAGACTGCTTCGACACGAGTAATAAGTGTAGTAAATATTCTCCTCAAGGGTTTCTTGTTGCTTCTTCTTCCAATAAATACTACTCGTAGTTTAACTTACCAAAAATATTTATAAAAAAACTATTTATATTTCAAATTTCGGCTCGATCTACGTTATAGGGAACGTAAACTATGACTTTGAGAAACTTCTTGGGTCTTTACGGCAACCTGGAGAAGCATTAAGGTAAGGCAAACCTAAAGAAAAACGAATAGTAACATTAAGTGGGATTGATCTGATTACACACAATGCAGAATTTAAGGCCAATAAGGCAGATATAATCCTAAAAGGACCTTATTAAATGGCTTACATAATAACACTAGTAGAAAACAGTTAATAGCTAGGTAAAACTGCAAGACCGAATGTTGTGGCGTAACTTGGGTGAGATTTTTTGGTAGCAATGTAACGTTGTATGATTATAATAACGGCCAAAAAAACCTTCGTTCAATTTGAACATGATAAGTAAATTGTACTGACTAAATGTGGGCTAAAGGTCCGTCTATTTAAAAATGAATAATGAAAAATCCCTTACCTGTCCCTTAGAAATAATAAAGAACGTGTCGCCACGAGCGCCTTGACGGATGATGTAATCACCGTTCTGGTAGTGCGTCTCTTCAAGTACATCCGATATTTTGATAAGCGTGTCTTCGGACAGGTTCTTGAAAATTGGAACACTGTAAAAACAAAACGGGTCTCATTATTCGTGCTAACCAGGTCAATGTAAGTGAACTTAATATTGCTTGTATAATCTTACGATAACGCTGGCCAAGCATAGCTGAAGTTGCGCAATTATTGCACCGTGTATATTTTCTATATTATTTGTCTTTTTTTTATGTGAAGCTTTCATTATAAGTTATCCTTCATAATTTATACTACTTTCTAGTTCATCCATACAACTTAAACTATTTACTGAATGATTAACAACTTTATTTGTTTTAATAGTTAAGGAGGAATAGGGATTATGAAATGTAGGTGTGAGTTTCTAAATTATTCATCATTTATTACCATGCTTACACGTCATATACTAATATTATTTACTTAAGCAAGAATCAGTCAAATATCGGCTGGTTCTATAACGTTTCGTTTCTTTGTTTTCGGTATATAGCTACAAAAATAAACCAAGACTATATTGGAACAGTTTCAAAGAACCATTCCACTTTATTTCAAATTTATCTTGTTTAGGCAACAACTTACATAATTTCAACTATTTTCTAATAAATAAAATGTTATAACTAATATTTCAGCCTGGCTTAGTTGCTACTTGAGTTGATGTTTCGGAACGTTGGTTGTTCAGTAACGATTGCATACCTGCTTTCAAAGTTCGTGACCCACGATTGTTGCTTACAGCTCGTGCGAATTTTACTGATTTTAATTTAAAATACAGTCCAAAAGTACGAGTGTATTTTTATATATAAATCAATATTCATCTAATTTATCCAACACAACAAACATGATAATTTGAAGGTGGGTGTAAATTATAAGTATTTCATATTTTTACATGTAATAGTATAGCATTAATTTTTAATACATTTCACGACAGTTACTTATGATAATTACACATTTGAAACAAGCATTAAAAATTATCATATACCATACGCTGTTACCTAAGTAATTCGTGATAAATTACATGATGACGTTACTAATATACTTGACGTTGATAAAAAACTTTAAGACCCCGGGCTGGTTAATGAAGCACCATGCTGAATAAATAGAACGAACTAACGATGATATAACAGACAGATACGTTCAGGTTCCGAATGTGTCGTTCAAGACAAACAGCGTTACATAAACTCAGTAACAATAACATAGATATCATAAGCGTAAACTAGTTTTCAATGCCCAAACTGTGTCTCTAAAAAATTCATATTCCAAGTACCGAGACCCCGATCAAACTGACAGTGAATGTTATACAAACAAACTGACCTTCAGCCATCGTCCGCCTATATTTCAAATTATTTTAATAAACATTAAATACCTTCTAGTGAACGTCTAGCTAGCATTGATATTATAACAATAATTTTAGTTTGAACAACTTTCTAAGATATTCATAACATGTAAAAAATATAATCATTGTTTTGAATTAGGCGTACGCAACCCGGATGGAATGTTATGTCGCGTATATATCTTTACTTACTGGTGTAATGAAGGTCAAATTACATAAATGTATATAGTTCTTATCAAACGGTATGTCTTACTTGTAGTTTCACGTATTACTAAGTATCACGTCTTACCACGTGTGTTTAGAGAATTAAAGATATTGCGTGTTTGAACAGAAACTATGTAGGGATTTTTTTAATCTGCACACCTGGAATTTTGCTTTCTAAAGTTTCTTAAGAAACCTCTTTTGATAAGCAGCTATTGTGAGGCAATAAGCATAATATAATATAAGGTATAGATTATATCATTTGGATACATAACGTGAAAAATGTCACAATAAGATGTTTGTTTAGGATAATTATTAGAAGTTTGGAATTCGTTACGTAATATTATATAAACATTTTTGAAAACATAAAATCAGTTGCACGTCACCTAAACGTTCCACACACGGTATTATTCTCACATTCTCAGATACTAGTGAAGTCATTAACAAATCACTTTACTAAAGCTAATACCATACCTACCTACGAATTCCCGTCCATCAATCATACAAAGCCTTGGTGAAGCTACCAAAGAAATATTACATCATCAATGTACCCGTGGAATGCGGTTCACAATGACAACTTTATGTCAATGTATCTGAAACTTTTGTCGTTCTCAATCAAACCTTTGGTCACACACAATTGTAACAATTGCCCTCTCATTGCAGTCGTTGTTAAAGTCCACATATTAATGATGATGCGCATATCTGGCACACTGTTAATTGTAATGTCTTTTCATCCGGTTGCTAGCGACTAGATTAACTGCTGCGTATTTGATGTGAAGATATTATTGTCACGCCTAGGACATTTGACCGTTAAAATTTATTATATATCTTTAACACGCAATTACCAAACAAATTATGATTCTGTTATGTTCACCTAGAACACCTTATCAAAGGATTTGTTATTTGCCTACATGATTAATGAAATCGTACATCAATGAACACTAAATAATTGAGCGTGACGTTTTGACCGGATCCCCCATGATGACCGTGTCAGAATTTGAAGCCGAAATATTCTAAATCCGAAAACTTCTTAAATCCGAAATTTAAGAACAGGTTTAAGGAAGCAATTGATTTGTTATTTTATAATAACAAATTTCATTTTGTTTTGCCTTACTAGTAATTAGAGATGGTTTATGGTTTGCTGATAAGTCCACATTGAACCGGCTATGCCAACAGCGTTTGTGCGGCCAACAGGATATACTGATGATAATGGCATCTATATATCATCAATGTCTACAAGAAAATATAAATATGATCCTATGCATTAATAGTTGCGTTGTATACCGATCCGTATGAAAAACTTAGAAGAAGCACTAGGGTTCGACACAAGATCGAAGAAGAGATATTCGTTTTAGATTTTCTTTATATCTCGGGGTGTTCGTAATGATCTTAGCCATGCATTGAACTGTTCCAATACTGTTGTTACGTTCAAGTTAATTAACTCTTAATTGCGTATGTAACCTTAACATTTAATTGTCGATAATACGTTAAGAACTTTTATTTCCTGCATTTCATACATACGTTCTCGGATATAATTACAGGTTTTAAATGTAAAATTTTTATTGATACTTTTCTGGTCTAGACAATCAAGTTTTTGATATTTGAGGAAAACTAAATGATATATCTATATAGTCTTCTTTAGCGAATATATAATTGTTTTTAATTTAAGCAACAAATCAATTATTCACAACCAATCATTTATCCTGTTTCAAACTAAATGTTAAACAAAAAAAAAAATGCTTTTATAACATTTACACGGTCAACAAGTATATTTTAAATGTCATTGTACATCGATTAAGCAATAAGAAATCTTTGAGATATAACATTATCACGAAGAAATAAACTAGGAATGATAATTTACATATTTTAAAAAACAAAACTTATTGATAATATTTTCGCAGCTTAGTTACTAAAAACTATTAGAAGTATAATATTACCATGCCTTGATATATTTCTATGTTATCCATCTACCTGATATAAGTGACATTGGGGTTAACATCAAATCAGTAACAGCGATCAACGCTCTACCTACTACTTCTTAACTACGACATGCAACGTTTTAAACGGAGTTGTCATGTTATTGAACAAGACTTTATCTTATACGCCTTTGTCGCGTCAACTAACCCTGGCCAGATGGAATTGATATACAACGTTAAGGAAACAGCGTACCCGACCAATATTTTCGATACTATTGTTTTTAGATTTAAGTCATCGCGTTGATTATACATTTATGTACGCACCTACTGCTAAACTGTAAATTAACTTTTTTAGTCGCAGAAATATCTTGAAATTAATATGAAAATATACATAGGTATAAGTAGGTTGAGGGGATGTTAAAGACTATAGGAAGACTGATAATTTGTACAAGAAAGCTTACAATTAATCACGTTAGAGCTTTTCAGGCGTTAAGTTTTGTGACGACATAACATATGTACAAATATCAAAAACAACTTTTATGCCATATCAATACTTTCATCAAGATAAAAAATAAAATTATAATGGAAGATGTAAAAATTTAAAATAATAAGTTTTGAATGTAGGCTCGTAATAGTTATAAAATGAATGTTGATATTATTTAAATACATGTTATTAGAAACAGCTGTTTGCATTGAGGTTTATTGCTATTTTTTATACGAGGAAATATTTACACCAACGGATATTAATTCACTGTGTTACGTAGCAGTGTATACTAGTACTGTAGCTGGCCTATTATCGTTAAGCCGACAGCTTCGGTACCAGTTTCCTCATTATCGACTTATGCAATATGATAACAATTGTATAGTTTAATTTCGATTAGGCAAGGCACTTATATAGGCACTATCATTTTGATGAACAAAAATACCTGCATTTAACAAAGTCTAAAATGCATATGCATATGTATCCAACCTCAAAACTCAAACAGCATGATGTCCGTCGTAGATTTATTAACACTGCACTGAAATAGATAATTTGGATCCATGTTCTTCATTAACGTTAACTTTATATAAATAACAATCTTGATCATCTTAAAACAAAATGAAAATCAAATCCCAAATGTTCTTGTGTGTATGCGAAGGATAATCTCCGGACCACAGCACCTATTCGAAGTACTGTTTCACTATAAGGTAAGTACACTAAAGGTACATGATTCAGGATGAACATAAACTATATTTGTGTCATGTGAATATACAATTGTACAAACCGAACTATGCCGCTATTACTCTGTAAATTTATAATTTGACACAGAAATGTCTACTGTACCTGGTCTCCGGCTCCAATACTGAACAGAAATAACACTTTTGTCAAATACACCAATGTTATTTAAATCAAAATCATAAAATTAGGATTCCTCCAATCCCTTTACTAAATTTCTATCAGTCGTTGCAAAATAAGTTAAACAATTAAATTGAACCAAAGACAAAAGTTTTATTCAAGGTTCGAATAAATTTAATCTTTGCTACAAATGGTTATGAATAAAGTTATGATCGTAACTGTATCGTATGATCAGCTAAATTTAAATTAAAACCGTTTTAATACTATGACTAGCGGCCCTGTCCGACTTCGTTCGAGTTGAAATCTTAATTATATTTACATGGTTACTAAAAATTTCATATCTTTTGGCTTAATTTGATATCATTAGTTTTACACAACATACCAATTTTTGTTTGAGTTACCTCAAAACATACAGAAAAGCTCAACATATTTATATATAGTAGTATAGTAGTATAGACATAGACTACATAGGATTGCAATATCGTGATTGATTATTAATTGTTATTTAAAACCAGGTGAACTGCATTGTACAACTTACCGCTATTGGCAATACATGCGCCTTATAAGCAACTAGGTTATTACTCGAAGATGTATATCAGTAATGTGTGTCGAGGTAATAGGGCATTTAGCATTAATAGACAAACAGCTCGGTCATCATAACAATCATTATTAGATGATGTTTGTCCCACTGTTGGGCTCGGGTCTAATCTCACGATGAGAGGGAAAGGACATAGTCCATCACAGTAGCACGGAGCGTATTGGCAAACTTCACACACCTTTGAGAACGTTATGGGGAATTGTTAAGTGTGCTTCCTGTGTGGTTTCCTCATGATGTTTACCTTTTTTTTTAACCTTGTTGACCAAAATAAAGTTGAGCTAAGCAGACAAGCACACGATGTCCACTAGGCTATCTCTCTTGCATAACGATCCATTATCACAATAATTTCCTTAATTTGAAAATATACTTCTACTAGATATAGTAATGTAATGATAGATATATCATTATGTAGTTTCTTTAATGAAACTGAAATCTATTTGAAATTAAATATACCTATTCATATTGCATGAAACTAAGTTTTATATAAAACATAAGAGATTATTACCAAATTTACAGAGTCAAATTTAAAATGCTAATATTCTCTTACTTATAAATTTAAGACAAAAAAATTGATTGGCCTCGTTCATGTAAATTTAAATGTCGATCATATAGTTGTTTAAAAGTACACTGATTCGAATGAAATCAATACAGGTAAAGATACAAGTGGTAGATGAAAGACGGTCCAATGTAAATCAAACATAAGTAATAATTTATACCATATAACCTAACCTAAATCCAGTTTAAAATTTGAAATGATAATAGATTAAATTGATAGCATAATTGAAATGATTCAAAAACTTAGGAAATCCGGCAATCTAAATTCAATTTCATATTATTATATGATTTTGATAACATATTATTATGATTTGATAACATTCCTTCATATAAGTGAAGTAATATACTGATTGCAATGAGATAAATAAAGAAAATGGGCAGCTTTGTATAGAAAAACTAACCGATTAAGTAATTATTCGATGTAATGGTGATTGTTGATCGTTGAGTATTTAATTCATTCATTGAACTTATAGAGTCTTATAAAGGTTCAATCTCAGTATTTGGATAATGAAAGCGTAAACATATTATTGCAAAAAAATAAAAAAAATAAAAACAAACTGCACTTCCTGGCAAACATACATCAGATGAAAGATCAAAAACAGCTGCTAAAGCTACTATTCCTAGTTGTGTTTCAGACGGTGAAAGGATAACCAGTCCAAATGTCGAGCCAGACGAACGTGACAACGTGTATTTCGCAAAACGTATCGCGCGAGACTTGAGCAACGGTACTGAGACATGAGTTTTGCCAACAGTTGCTTTGTCTTACAATTGTTTGATAAGCTACCAAAACACGAAAAATGCTGTAAGGATTTAGAATGCTCTCATACATTTTGAGTGCCTTCTATTGCGATAATCAACCTTGTATCATTTCAAGTAAAAATACCTCTGAGACTGTTGACAATAGGAGGTCAGATACGTAGGTTAGATATAAAAGAAGTTTAATAAATGAAAATGACATTTCCCGGGCACAAATTAAATGGGTTTTTGTTATAATTATTTATTTCGATTTTATGGACTACATCATATATTACGGACAAATATTAAGGCCATAGCCTACCTTGTAAGGGTGGCTTGTAAGCATCTAAATTACAAATATAATTCGCATTATATAAAAAAAATGAGTAGAGCATTCTGATTGAAAGGCGAAGTTTTAAATTCCAGGTTACTCTTGCCTATTTTGGTTGAAAGTGTGTGAATCCACGCGAGACTCAAAATCCATTGAAGTACCTTGGTTTATACAATATAGCTACTCTGACCCAAGCAATGTTTAATATTCTTCTGATATTTGAAAGATCGTAACCAATTTTTTAAGTATGTTTCTTATTTTTTTAACATATATACAAAATAGATTTACTATTCTAAGTAGAAACTAAATATAATCTATATAAAACGGAAGTCACATTTAAAGTATTATACCAATACCAAGAAGTTGGATTTCACGGAAACTAAAGAGATCAAGGATGCCCAGAAGTGAATTCAGTGATTTTATAACACGTCCACATTTATGCTTTGACCTGGTGATGCTTAATAACTATCATAATTTCAATATTTACTGGACCCCACCTGGATCACGTACATTCAAACCAATATTATTGGTACGTACGTACAATGTTTATATATTTGTGCATGCTATCTTCAGATATGAGCTGGAAAAATTCTTTTACGAGTTAATTGGTATATATAAACGACAAAGCCTATCAAATCTTTCAAATTTTGGCATTATATTGTTCTCCACAGATTCTCGAGTGCACGCCTAAGTACACTGCTCGTAGTGAACACTGCTAAACAACGGACGAGTCGAATGAAAATACACAGTTTATTAATGGCGCGAAAGAACGACAAATAAGCTCTTTTTTTTGGGTTCCAAGAAATTTAAATTAATGTACGGAATCGTGTAAACGTGTAGTTCTATCGTTTCACCTTATTCACAATCAGGATGAGCCTGGTGCTAATTTTCTCAATCAATAAAATGTAATAACACATAGCAGTATACTAATGTTTACTCCTATTTATAAGAACCGATACTAAATAACTGCTTTTAAGTTGCACTACTACGAGCTTTTATGCTCATAAAGTTTTCTAACCCATGTGAGACTCTCGGACTGGTTATATATAACATTATATAGACTGATTTGTAAACAAACATAGTTAAGAATCGTTATCTCAATAACAACACGTATAACAATAGTTTTCGCCCACGTCTGTAAAGTGGGACGAGATGCAAATGTCAGTACCGATGAGAGGAGAAGAATGGGCCATTGCACGCCCATCGCATTTGCATAAGTGCCCGAGTTCAATATCCTTGTCATCGACTATGCCCCTTCTTTATGCGTTCTTGTTAGGCTTACGATGCATGTCGGCTAGTAAATAAACTACAGTTGAATAACGTTTAAAGAGTAAAAGTCATTTTTCAAACCGAAGACAGAAAGAGACTTAAAAGTACTTCTTTATGATACATCACATAAATTATTACTATTTTGTAATTTGATGCAACTAAACAGCCCTCTAACAATGAGAATCTTATCCGACAAGTAGTGAACTTAACAACTTCGGAAACTAAACAAAGTGTATTTTGTTTGAATTATTTTTAAATTATGATAAAGACATTGATTTACAACTGAAAAGCAGTTTATTTGAACACGTTTGATGCTCCAGATAATTTTGAAAGATTTGTTCACTGTTATCTGAATAGATAAGCGTTTATTGCATATGTTTATTGTATATCAGTAAAGAGACTAAATGCGAGTACAGACAAAGCCAAAACCAAGATACTATAAAGAAAATGTATCATGCGAAGTCATGCAATTTGTCCATAATTTCAAAAGCAACGTAAAATTTCTCAACCTCGGTCATTTAATAAATTCGTAGAGGAAACCCAACAAGTCGTTTGAAATGGTGATAAAATCATGTTTCCTTTCGCTGAAAGCTTACAATAAAGTAATGTTAGAACAACAGATAATTTAAGATGGACAAGTCACAAAAATAACAAGATATATTTGATTTTGTATACATTTAAATATGTACAAAATAAGACGTGGAAATTACGTAGCTAAATTGAAGTGCGTTACAGACAAAAAATATTCGTTTTCTTAATTACTCAACGTAACGAATTGTATTGAAAGACATTATCGAGGGTTACTGGCTCCGTAACGTAAACGCAACGTCTCATTAAAAAACGGACCAGAAATAACCCGTGTAAACGAACAAGCTTTGTTAATGCTGTTTTCAGTACATTCTAATTTTAACGCCAGAATTTATAAACAGAACGTTTTATATGCCTGCCTTTCTGTAAAACATATATGTTTTTTGAACCGAAATAAAAAAGCTTCAGCGTAGCGTAGCGTATACGTATCGAAAAAAATACTATATATACAAGCCAATACAGCACGTTGAGAATTTATGGTGTGTCTGTCCGTTTCGACGTTATGCGGAAACCATTGATCTAATTCAGATAAAAATTATTAAAAATTATTATATATATAGCTTATTTATGGGTAATAACAAATGAAATACTACATTCATAAGAAACTCATATGTTCGGAAGGTATGATTGATATTTACTAAAACTAAGCAAGTAAATTATGTTCATGACAAACGTGTCATCGCAAAAATATTTACTTTATAGAATCTCGATATTATAAGGATAAAACTTTGAAATAAAAAAATATATACACAATAGTGACAGTTTGTAAGCAACATTATGTCAGTATCTCTGTTAAAAATGAAATGATTATATTTTCTTCCACTTTTTTTTTGGGAAGTTTTCGATGCGAAATGCTTTTGAAACTATAAACATTGAAGCAATGCGAAGTTAAGGTGATTACTAGAAATTCAACTTACATAAATCATCGTAATAAATAATAATATTTAACCTTAATATATATTTAGATATGTTAATAGCACGAACGCAAAATAGCATCAGCGAACAATAACCTTATCAGTTACACTTTAAATCAAACAATACAGAAATTATACACAGTTTTGTTAATAGTCACGTCTCGTCGCTATTATTAAGGTGTTTATTGCATTGGAACAATGATAAGCAATTTAAAGTGATGTATTACCATTAGTAAATTCTACAGAATAACTCTATACATAAAATTATTGTGATCGCAGTCGAATTATTTGGTCCGAACTAGGAGTAACATCTTATATGTACAACTTGTTCATTGATTTTATTAAACGTACATTTTAGGGATTTTGTTTTTAAAATATGTTTAATGTTTAAGTGTATGGAGCAAACACGAAAGCCGTATAACAAAATTTGCCGAAACCATGTAACAATTGTTTCGTATAGAAATAGTAATCATGAACAGAAACTCATATTTTTTAAGAACTAACGAGGATGAAACACTTTATAATACACAATCAAAATATCTTCTACAATCGCTCCTGCCATGTCAGGAAGAGATAGTTTTCGTTAATCAAATTATTGCTTTAATATTGACGTCATCATTATTATTGTTAGGTTTTACCGTGTTCGCTGAGGCCCAATCAGATATGCGTGCAACTTCATTCGAAATGGCACGCGTAGGTGGAGCAGTAGTACAATTGCTAAATATGATCGTATCTGGCAAACACTTGGAAAGTAAGTCGGAAATATCTAGTTTACATGAATTGAATAATAAAACCTGATCTAATTTTATCCTATTTGCTGAATTCTACTAACCTAGTAAGTTTTTTACAAATATTTAAGTATATAACAACTCAGTAAATGAGTCTAATCTTTACGTTAATCCCTTAGGGAAATATTGGGGGAAATTCTACATAGTATATTGATAAGTGCTTGAAATACATCTTTGATACTAAGTTCTTAATAGTTAATGTCTCCCTACTCATACTTTTCAGAATTTACAATATATATAATAGTAAAAATGCGCATACCTCTTAAGGAAATCGGTGTATTCGGCCTGTCGAATGAGCCCAGTCCTCATCATGATGGTCTGGAAGCATTGCCGCTCAATAGCCCAGAGTCGGCAGTCAGTGGCAGCTTTGATAGTGGCTGTTCTCTTGCAGTTATAGAGGATGGCCAACTCGCCGAAGACTTTCCCTGGTGCCATTGTGCTGAGGTACTTATTTTCCCTTGACACCTCCACTTTGCCCTCTGTCAAGAAAAGAACATATTAAATATTATAGATCAATGACAACGATATAGAAAAAAATCGATTATATAAATATTACAAAACTTTAACTCAACAAATCACAGCGATAATCAAATATATTAAAAGTAGATAGGACACAAGAAGAGGACATGAAACACGTAACAGCTCCTGTTGATCGCAGCTAACAAACCTCAAGCGAATTGGGATGACAGTAGAATTCATATGGCTTCCCCGTTTTGAACGGGACACTTAAGCATACGTCTGTTACATATATATATAACACTCGTGAACTGTTGTCGGACGCTTGCAAGTGAGTCGATAAATTGTAAAATTTGAATCATCTTCTAAATTTCCCAACAATTTTCATACGACTAAACCTCTTATATCTCCTGACCTGTTAGCTCGGAGGAACGGTCTGTGGTTGATCGCTAATAACTTGTAGCAAAAGAGATTATTAAAATACACACTGAGGACTTGGTAGAATTATACTTTCAATAATATGAACATGTTCGTAGACGCACGTAAATAAGATAATTATATATTTAGGTATTACAGATTTTAGGCCTTTCATTTTATATACATCAGTGAGATCAAGTTTTTGGTTTCCTTTAGGTCAACGTTAATACCTAAATTAGCCATGTCCGTAATGAACGGAAATACAATGTATGGGAAATGAAAATTCACTGGAAAGGAAAAGGAAAAAAGAAGGAAATTGACGTCTCCTGTCATAATGAATTCGCATTCCTTTTAATAACCTAACATTGTTAGTACATTTTAATTTTACATGAATAATAGTAAAAAATATTCCAACAGATTGTTGTGAATAACTAACAATTTAGATGGCTGGAAGCCTAATACAATACAACAAATCGTATTAAAATTGGATACTTCGCTAGATAAAGAAGTCGATATAGGAAATAAATTTATAGAAGAGACACTTTCAAATCATAACCTTACCGTGTAAGCTGTGTTCAAGGATAACGACGTTGAAATAGTCGTCGAACAGCTAATTGTTGATGACTCACGCCAGTGAGTGGACAGGATGTCGCTGAGCGTTTATTATATGACTTTTTATCAAATTGCATAACAACTCAATAAAAATTTTGACAGTTAAATCCTTTGAATTTAAGACTTGGCTTGGGCATTTGTGATGATAAAAAAACTAGACTAGTAATCTCGAAA
>DWPT01000873.1:0-21155 GCA_018251895.1 Agathymus mariae mariae
TCAATGAGCCATCTACGTGTCATTATATTTATTATTAATCCTATTATAAATGTAGTATTGTCTGGGATACCATTAGATATGTATATCACGAAAACCGTCATGAGTCACCGATCGAGAAGGTGGTACACACTATCTATTGGGTTATCTGGATGGAAACATTTTGTCTTTTTTACGAATAGATAGATATTAGTTGTTACAAAAATACAGACTTCATATATGTATATACTAATAAATGTTAGTACATTTTTATTCCTTAGCAAGAGGATTGCAACGCTTGCACACGACTATACCTGCCTTAAGTTGGAAGCTACATAGTCGTGGTACTTTTATAGGGTTATTGATATATCACAGATAATTTTTATGAGGCACCATAGAGAATAGACGAAGCGACAATTTTTTGCACACAGCTTGTCAATATGTTCCTTCCAAGTAAAAATACTATCAATGTTAATACCTAGAAATTATATGGAGTCCGATTCTTCTGTTGTTTGGTTGCTGTAACGTACATTAAGGTTCAGTTTTTTGCATCCTCTGTTACCAAATTGTATGTATTTTGTTATGTTTCAGTTTGTTTTTAGATGGAAGTCTTTTAGCCACATTTACAATTTTATCGATTGTATTATTTATTACGTTATGATAATAATCAGTACTATTACTGAAATATCGCCTGCAAGTTAGGAATATTGTTGGTTACTTACTTTTATATCATTTATATAAACAATAAGATAAGCGGTTAAAATACTCCCTTGGAGAACTCTGACTCTATTTAATATCCGACATTATTTGATTTGTTCAGAATTTTGTAGACGTATATAAAAATGAGAGATCAGCCAAACAATGAGAGACATCGTTTTTTTTTTAATATAAGTACCGAACGGCTGTACTCAGATTCTGAAAGCCGATCCCAAAATAGATAAAATGGGATTTGAAGTTATAAACCGGATCACATTGTTATTATGAATGTGTCAACATCGGATTTTTTAATGTCGTTTATGAAGAAGTTGTTGAGTGTGGTTTAGTATTTTGAATGTCAAGCTATTGTTTGTAAACTGGTGCTCAATTAATAAACTTGAAATACAATTTTTACCGAAGCTAAGCGACGGAAGGTTGTTTAAGTCTATATAAACATATAATTACATCGGAATACAACCAAATTAGTTCAATAATGGGTTAACATGTCCTAATGATTTCTATAATCTCTACATTCCCAACTCATCTGTCCTGTGGTTTTCAGGACATATTTTGTCAGCCCAAAAATAATAAATTTTAATTTTCACAAGAAGAAATGCTTTCGTTCTGTCTCGACCGAAAGACTTAATCCACAGCTGTAGATGTTATTGAATTAATTTTAATTGCTAGATATTCTTACCTCTAGTCCTTGGTCGTTGGTCTCATCCTGTGAGACGTTGAACTGTCCGGAAAGCCGTCTCAGCTCCTCCATGTCGTCCCTGATCTTCAGCGAGTTATCTTTAACGAAGTAGAACACGTCTTGGTCGTGGATGCTGAAGTGGACGTCCAGGAAGTACGAGTTATTGAACACCGTCGTTATGACGTCTTCCACGACGCTGTTAGCACCGTCCGCCACGCTAATGTACGCTTTGCCGTCCACCCTGGAGATCAGGACGCCCTTGCCGAATACGCCACGCTTGTACGATACCCTCGGAAGGAGATTCCGCGTGATCGGTTCCATCTTAAGCAGGGGAGTAGGAACGAATTCGATGTCTGACAGCTTGTCATTAACCTGGAAACATAATAAGCGCCATGTAAATAAGGTTTATCCACTTGAATAGAAATTGTTGTGATGAGCGACTCGTACCTTCTCAATGATGCATTGAAGCCCAGACATAACTCCGAAATCGGGTGCCAGCTGTTGTCTTATGAGGGAGTTCATAGGTTGGAATATCATATCTGTGATATATTTAGCTCCCATCATCTTGCTCAAGTCGTAGCCATACAGTTGCAGCCAGCTCGCCAGGCTAGTCATATACGGGACATCTTGATTTTTGTTTATCGGGTCGTTGTTCCTGAATCTGTAGATGAAGATATCGGTTGGAGTGCTCAGCTTGGTCGCTAGGTGCTCCCAGCTCGGCGTCATCCACTGCCCCACTACAGGATCGTACAATCTGTTCTCCAAATATACCAAGTTGGTGTTGTAATCTAAGATACCGCCGTGGAAATCGACAGGAAGGTAGAATCCAGGATTTGAATCTTTGACTATTTTGCCAAACGGGCTGCGCTTTATTTCCTTAACGATCTCTCCGTTGACGTCAAACACGACGAGCGGTGATCCATTGTGATCGGTGGCCACGTAAAACCGTTGGTCCTCTGTTTCGATGCAAGTTAAGAAATCTTTCTGGTTGTAAAGGAATCTAACCGTTTTTTCGGCCTTTGGGAAATGCATGTGAGTAATAACGTTGGGAGTTTGCGGGTTGGTATAGAAAAATTGCGTGACATTCTCTTTATCATCCTTCCATGCGACCAAGCGACTCCTATCGTCGTAGTAGTACCACATTTGGAACTTGTCTCTCTCGAAGGCGTGGACAAACTGACCCCGGGAGTTGTACCTGTATTTTTGCTCTCCACGGCGTATTACGAATCCACGTCCGTCATAGCTACTGAACTCGATGTCGCCGTATTGCACCACTCTGTCGCCGATATCGTACCCGAGGTAGCGTTTCTCGCCGTGCTCAATGATACCGACGATGTTTCCGTTCTCATCGTAAACGTATTTCCAGTCGTCCTCGGAGCCGACAACTTCCATGAGGTGACCGTCGTAGTTGTAACTGATTCGTTCATTTGATGAAGTATCACCTATCATCATCTTCTTTGCTTTAATTCGATTTCTTACATCGTAATCCAACTCAAGACGGAAAACATCGAAGGACTTGATGTTCATGAGAACGGTCTTTATCCTGCCGTGATCGTCGTAGTCAGTTATCGTGAAGTACTGCTTACTGGTGTCCTGCATGACAGATCGGTTGAACGTATTCCTATAAATGCGCAAGTCACTGACACCTTCGAGTATCCCAAGGTTTTGGTTATATTTTAGTCGGAGCTGCGGCATTTCTTTGCTATTTATATTTACGTCGATCATGGAAAGTCTAGCATTCCCGTCGTACTGATATTTGAAGTGAGCATTGTTAAGACCACTCTTCGAATTGAACTTCATCTTTTCGTCTTTGAGGATACCGGCGTGATACTTGTAATCCTGCTTGAGTTCATAATCGGGGTCAGTTATCTCAACGTTCTTCACAAGGTGAGTGTTTTCATGATAAACATATCGTATAGCCGAAGCACCGGCCAGTATAGTCTCCAACTTCCCGGTGCTATCGTACACGTACAAAATTTTTCCGGATTGATGTGGGAAAATTTTTGCCAAAACGTGGCCGTCGTCATTGTATAAAATTTCATATGGATGCCTATTCATAGGCGAAAAATATTGATACTTAAAGTAGGCCAGGGATGTCATGAGCGCGAATGTATGAATGTGTCCTCGCGGTGTCGTCAGGTTCTGGAGAGCGCCCGAGTCGTCGTAGTCGAGGAGATAGTCGCTGCCTCTGGGTGTTGTAACTTTCAGTGGTAAGCTCGTAAACATATCTCTGAACGAGTAAGCCAAGGACGAACCGTCGCCATAACGAATTTCATGCAACCGGCCGGCCCTGTCGTAGTCGTAAGTTTCGTTGAGTTCTCCCCATCTCCAACTTATCAATCTGTTAAACCTGTCGTAATCGAGTTCGACTTCAGCAAAAATGCCACTTCTCGGTCCCCACTTCATCGGTCTCGCCGTCCTGTCGTAAGTGACGTTTAGGAGCTCGACTTTATCGTCCATAAACACAGCTACAGTCGAAGTGTCTCGGTCGTATTCTAATGTCAATAGATTCTCTCCGTTGACTCGCAATTTACGACCTATCTGCGCGACCGCTTTGCTGCTCTTTCCTTTATTTGATTGTAACCGCCGTAGGAAGTATCGCCATTCAAATCGATTTGCTAAATCGCCTCCAACTTCTGTTCTCTGCTTAGCTGGCACCGGGTAACTTTCGCCCAGAATTGGATCGATCTCCGACAGAATCGTGTAGGGGACGGTGTCTGTAGATATGACGTGGCCCCACGGCATGCTCGACGAGATGGATCCGTCAGTCGATATAATAGTTTTTTTCTCAGCCTCTCCCACTTTAGTGTTTACCGACGATCCCTTAATGAGAATCGAAATTGGTTTTCTATTATTTTCAGTAACGCGAACGGTTGCGCCCTTTAGGCTCAGGTCGAAGGTGAGATTGATAATTCGTCCAGTGGGAGTAACGGCGGACGTTAGTCTACCAAATTCGTCATACTTGTAGATGTAACTTCGGCCGGTGCTATCGTATTTAACCTTTAATAGACCGGTGGTACCGTGATAGTCAAATGTCATGTTGAAGTTATCTGGCGTCCGTAATTCTTGTAGCATTTTCATCCGGGACATTTTCAGTCTACATTTTTGTCCTTTAGTGTTTTCTATAGAATTAACGAGGCTAGAATAGTCCCGAAGCAAGAAGACTTTGTTTCCGGCGGCATCAGTCACAGTGCTCAGCTTTCCGTTACTAGTATTCACCGTATACGTGAACACGTAGTTGTTCTCACCGGTCAAGATGTTTTTCGTCATGACGTGTTGGCCGAATCTGTTGAATATGTAAATTTCTTGTGTGTCCGGTGAATATATTTCGTACTCTCTGGCGCCACTCGCGTCTGGAATACTCGCCATGACCGACCGGATCCTATAGTTGGCTTGGTCTGCGATGTGAACGATACCGTCAGGGCTTACGATGACGGCCGAAATGGTGTTGAACTTGGAATTGGAAGCTAGAAAATGATCGGCCTCAAAGCAGTCGCATCCGCGCTCCAAGCAATTGCATTTAGACTCTGCACCGGCATACAGTGATATCTTTCCATCGGTAGTTATCAGACGGACTCGGTTGATTCTTTGAGAATCGCTTTCCGCTACGTACAAATCTCCAGCGGCCCCGAATGCGATGCTCTGGGGCATCACGAGGGTCGCATAGGTAGCAAGCTCCATATCATATCCAGTCAGCGGCGACGGACAATGAAGCGGTCTACCAGCTATGACTTTGACCCTTCCATCCGGAGCCATTTGAAGAATCATGTGATCGTCGATGATGTGTAAGCTATTGTCCAGAGGATTGATAGCGAGTTCGGTAGGCCAGCGAAGATGGACTTCCTCGACGCTCAGGGTTCCTTCGCACGGGATCGGCTTCCAATGAGCTCTGTGCATGTGGTTCCCGATGACTGTCGTTATTATACCATCCCGATCTACCATTCGAATGTTGGTGCCATCAGCAAAGTATAAGACGTTGTCGATGGATACGGCGACGCCTTTAGGGTAGGCTAGTTTCGCGTCTCTGGCGAGGGCGCCGTCGCCGCAGTGCGCCTCGTCTCCCGGAAGACATCTTTCTCCGGAGCCCACAACGGTCTCCCAGTTGTGTTCGGGGTCACTGTAGTCGTCGGTGTTGCGTACTTTGATGATTTGGTGCGATTCCGGATCAGAAATGTAGAGTGTGCCATCGAGGGGCGACAGGGCCATATGGTACCGGTATGATACCCTCGTAGCGCTGTAGCAAAAAAATATTTCATATAAGTTCGACATTTTTTGCAAAAAATAAGTAAAATTTTACTCGCTACAAACTGCTGAAGCGCTACCCTATGTTGTATATCAGTCTAACGTATTGCATCGGCTACACAATAACGTTCATGAAAATACATGATTATTACTTTTACACGACCGCTCTTACTTTCCATTACAACATAATTTTTAAAAGTTTAACTTGTTTAATTAAAATGTTCGTAGTTGCAACTACGACTCAAACTGAGAAACATGTCAATATTGTCAATAACATTAACGTTTGCCCTCCCGTATGTCACCGTACGACACCTTCCCAAAACGATCGTAACAGCGACATTGCTGTCGTGACTATATGTATCAAAAAAAAATAGTGATGCACGTATTACTGATTTCTATTCTATATATTTCTAGTTTTGGGTACTCGCTAAAACACGTGTCGGTACTGGTATATATGTTAATATGGTTTTTTATTATGAGTATTTGATTCCTTCGGTGAAGCAAGAACGTGAAGTACATACCAGGAAGCATGACCTACTATGTAAACATTGTGGCAAAAGATAGATGCAAATAAATATGAAATAATTTAATTACAGTGAATTTTCGCTAATTACCGCTTTATACTATTAACTATATTGATTTGGACTCACTTCAACTTGACAACGGTCCTGACAGTTCCGTCGGTGCTGATCTTGCGGACGAGGTTGAAGTCTCCCACGAATATCGCGCCGTCGGGTGCGGCCGCGAGCGCCACGGGCGCCAAGAGCCGTTGGCGCGCGGCCGGCCCGGCGCACTCCGCGCCGCACTCCAGCGCGCGCTGCCGCCCGTCGCCCATCGCCGAGATGATGAGCCGCTGCTTGTGCTTCAAGTAGATGTTTGTGCCGTCGCCTTTCTGCAGGATACCTGGGGATCAATAATTGGATGTGTTAGTATTCATCTGTGACCGATCCTGAACAGGACAGTATATAATACATTGCATACGGTATATCTATTGTATGCCATTGTTCCGCTATAAAACAGTTTCGTTTATCAGTGGCCTGAATTACTACTACATAGAATTCTGGTGATTATAAATATATATACTCGTATATCAATTAAAATGTTCATTATTAGTTTCCATGTTTTAAACAGTGTTCCATGTCCTCGGTTTCCTGTCGTGAAGTCAATATCTTGAGTCTCGTGGACAAGATTCGTCTTAAGGACATTCAACATCAGGTGCTTTGCATATGTTATACTACTGCTACATAATCATAAAAATATTCAATGATGCAAGAATCACAACATGTTATAACTGACCTTCATGGAAGTTATATCGATGGTGGATATCCAAGTTCCAGCCTCCCACATCAGAGATGCTCATGTCGTGACCGCTGAGTTTAGTTGTCTGCACGTTCCAGATAATGTCCTTGCAGTCCGTGTACTGATAGCCAACCTTGACCAGCGCGGTCGTAACACCGTACACCCTTTGTCTGTAAACGTTCAGCCTGTTCCAAGGATATGTGAACTTTATCACAGGGTCCGCTTCAAACGTCTTCTCGAACAAGATTCCTTCGATTGTAATCCTCAAGTGAATCAGAGCCAACGTTGGAGGCACCTTCTCGGGAGTGAGCTGTAGCTGTATGGTGGACAGGTAGCCGGCGGCCCTGGAGCTGTGATACACGAGATTCAATCCAGTGCCTGGTATTTGAAGGCTTTCTTGAACCACCTGGAAGGCACAACTGATTATTAGATTTCTGTGCTTACTTCAGCAATTTTAAAATCTTAAACGATATTACATTTTCTAGTAGAAATTCTACAAAGTTTCACACGATAGTGTATTATGCTAGTGACTAATTTATTTATTTTAATATGAAGATTTCTCATTATGTCTCACATTATTGAGAGCAATGAAATTTATTTCACCAATCCAATATTCGTAGCTGCAGGAAAAGACAGTCAAAGTGGGAGCAGAGAATTTGTACTAAGAAATGTAAATTATTTGTAGAAAGACACAAACAGATCGTATTAGCCAATATTCACACATTCGCGTTCGCATTTGTTTGTACATATTTGCTTCACATTAGGAAATCGCTGTTTACCTGTGACTCGGCCAAGATGGCGCTCTTGTCGGGACACGCGCCCTGGAAGCCATGTTTCCAGGTGGCGAGTACAACGGGTTTCATGGCATCGTAATCGTGAGCTAGGCAAGCTTGCGGCAGGCCCATGCCGCCCTTGTCATCCGATGTCGTCATTACCACTTCGTTGATGATTACCACCTGAAAGACATACGCAGTATGTTGGACTTTTTTCACAAACTAATGAACACATGTAGATAACTCGATACCTAAAACTGCTTTTACAAGCCAATATAACATTAGATAATTAGATTAAGTTAATGTAGATTTGAGGAATACACTTGTAGAATGTAATATAAAATTGTTGTGGTTAATAAAATTGCAATAACTTAATTTGTTTTCAATTTTTTGACTTCCAGAGAGCGAGCGAAATAAGGTCACACGACATTTTAAAATATTGGGAAAGATTTGTTAGCATAAATTTTTTTGGTTATTATTTTACTATTCCGTACCATATATGTATCAAGTTATATCAAGCATTATGTTTCCAAAGACTGAAGTGACATTTGCTTATGATGATTCATTAAGAAATGAAAGGGCCGTAGAGAATTTGTTTTGTGTAATCAATCGGAACAACAACTTATAAAACGACAGATTTCACTTTACAAAATCCACGGAGAACTTCATCACCTGCGAGCAAAGTTAAGAGCTGAAATTCCTAATGCTTCCTTGATCGTCGTTTCGCATGTCTCGGAGGAGCGGAAAAAAATTAAATTACCTCATACGAAGTTCGGTCTTCAAAAATGTTTGAATTATTAACGTCTACATCGAGTGTGAAAGCCCATAATTATACGACATTCTGGGGTTCGACAGAAATTGACATTGAAAACTGTCGCCTGTATATACGAGGGGCTGCGGTGAAAAGATGTAACGAGAATTAGAAAAAACTCATTACTCCAGCTACTCGTAAATCATGTTCATATGATGAAATTTTACTCCGTGAGATTATTCATAATCTTTTCTTAATTTTACGCGTGATTTGTCAGTTGTACTTTCGAGAAAAAATTGTACAGCCAAATAGTATTATTATAGTGAAATCTCTTAGCTTGAAAGCAGTTTTTCGTATTAAAAAAAGCCATCTTAACCTGCTTTTTATTGTGGCTGTAGCAACAATGGACTTCAGTGATGTTGGTTGTAGATCTCTATAAAAAATGTGTTATGTATCTATACTAATAATAAAATTCTAAGTGATCGCTTTCTGTACATGAACGATATATGAGAAATAACATTATAACCGGCCTTTATTAACGCAATAGAACCCAACACAATAGTTGTTAGAATTTTTTTCTGTTTGTCTGTGCGTTTGTTCCCGCTAATTTTAGAAACGGCTTAACTTACTTAGTTCTAGTTTTCACTGATGTATTGTAGTAAGCGTCACTTAATACTCAAAGTTTGTTTCATTGCAATCCGTCCATAGATAAAAAAGTTATAAATTAATTTAAAATAATGTAAGGTGTTGTTTTTTGCGTGGGCGTCCGAACGGCGCGTCCTGGTTGATAGGATTGGGAAAGACTTATCTCTAAAGTCAATTTATATATTTTTAAAATTTAAAATACGTATTCTGGGTTCGAATTCAATATCACAATACTCAACGGAACAAAATAAATACTGCGCTGAATGTTCTTGGTCACTGAGGACTTCATTTGGCCAGGGCAACGGATTTTGAGTGTTCCGAAAGAAACTCCTGATATACGAATTCCGCGCCATATATATAACGTTGAGAGTTGTTCCCTTGGTTATGTAGTAAATTGTAAATTATGTATGGCTGCTGCATCACAAATTACTATTCATTGTATTGGTTCATTATAACTTCGGCGCCTTGCGACGCTATTTCGGTTTTCTTAGTAACGCATACTGCCGAGTGCCTAAGCTGGCGTCCTTGAATAACGGCTCGGAAAACAAATATTTCCAGGGTTCTCCGATCCGCTGCGAGGGTACTCGAGGCCACGCAAATTGGTTGACACTCAGACGTCAGACGGAGAGGAGAGGGCCATCTCAGTGCCGCCGGACCTGCTGTACCTATTGGGTGGTGAGGTTCCTGCTCGCCGGAGGAAACGATTTATTTAATGTGGCACAAATGCACTGACCCACGACTTCTTCTTTGTATTGTTAATTATACCTACTATACACTTGGGCTGTTTATTTTTTTTTAGTATAACAACGCCATAAGTGATACAATATAATAAATATGTATTAAATTTATATAATATATATAATTTTTGACGACTCCGTAGCCCAGTAAGTGGTGACCCTACCTGCCGAGCGAGGGGTGCCGGGTTCGATTCCCGGCCGGAGCAGACATTTATGTGACAGATAAATGTTTGTGCTCGGGTCGGGGAATCCTAGTGCAGGGGTATGAGGTGTATAAACGTTTATAATTATGTTATTACCACATAGTAGAAAAAATTAGGAGTTAATTTTATTTAAATGTAATGTTTTTTAGTTATAATACTAACCTCATTCCAAGGCACGAAGACAACCTGCGTGGACCGTTTGAATGGAGCTCTTCCAAAGTGCAACGTGACAGCGCCTCCTCCATTTACCAAGAGATCGAACCAACCATCTTCTCTGGTCAAAGTGAAGCCTTCCAGGGGCGTTGACGTAGATACTCTGACTCCTACTAACCCAGAACCCAGTGATGTCACAACTCTGCCCCTTATAACAGCGGACCGGCTGGAATCAGACAATGTTGATGACGACAAAATTGCACTTAACGCTTCAGACGCTTTATGGTTCGATTCAATTAAGAAAGCTACGGAACAACAGGATTGTGAAGTGTAAATCGACGGGAACTTTTATTTTAACTACTTTGATATATACTAAGGTTCGGATTTATTTTATCATCATAATTCTGGGAAACTACAGTTACTTAGCAATCGGCTAATACAACCTCCTAATTTTCAAATGAACGCTATGGATTATCTCAAAGAACTTTTCTACGTTTGACCCAACTTGCAAGTGTCACTCTTTATTCAAAACATGTTGAAACTCTACCTACATAGGTTCTAAGTATTTCTGTATAATTTTATAATGTTTAAGTAAGTACATAAATATTAAAATAGATACAAAGCGTAACACAAGACTCACAGGACACGATTTAGGTAACACAACACAAACAGGCATGCACATACTAACATTTTACCATATAACGTTACATAAGTATATATGTTGCCAGTAAGATAACAACCTTATAATAGATACGATAGTGAAACAAAACTATGTGTAAACGCACACACTCCTAGTTTGGATGCGAAAGCTTACCTCGTATTGAAGTGGTTCCAAAACATACTGCGCAGCGGAAAGACGAGAAATGACAAAGAATGAGTAAGTATCGTTAGATACAATCACGTTAGTTAAGAGGTGCAAAGTTCAGTACCAGTCAGTAACAACGTCCGAGTGGCGGCCGTTAGCGACCGCTCCGAACTTTCAAATGCTTCTGTTTCAAATTATACACACACAACGAGTAGGCCACTCTTCGCAGAGAAGGTAGGAAGTAGGAGAAAGAAAACCAAAAGTGACACACTCTGATGTAAATAAAACATTAGGATCGACTGGGGCACAACACTGCGTATCTTATATAATAATATTATCGATTATTTTATAAAACAGACATCTTAATGGAACCAGTTGATATGACTGTCATTTTTAAGCAACTTTTCATATCAAATAATTCCTGGATTTACATGTAACATGACACCGAACACTTATCCTCACCTTTCGTTGAAGGTCTCCTGTTTGGCGTAATTTTGGAGACTACCTTCGTCGATGAGAAACTTCATCCTTTCAAAGAACGAAGCGGTGATGGCAGGTGGCTGCTTTCTCAGCAGAATGTCCGTCGGCTTGGGAGACGACACGCAGAGTTGGCTGCCTTTGCAAGCAGAGTTTTGACAACATTCGGGGTCTTCACAGTCGATTAAGCCATCTGAATTGATAAAAAGTATTGGCAATTAGTAACTTTGGCTCTAATTTGAATTAAACTATAAAGGTTACGTGTATGTAGGTACATATGTGTGTATTATAAAGTCCATTCGTGAAGGTACATTAATTTGGGTTTGTGTGCTCTCCCCAAAACCCGCCCAATTTTAGTTATTTCGCTGTTAATTGATTCGTCTCAGCTTCGTAAGGGTTCTGGGTTTATTTACTCTAATAAGAGACAGCGTGTCAAATGTTACTTGCCACACTCCAATAACTAAAATGGCTAAAACTATTTGCATAAATTTTCAACCGTCATAATTGGTTTACCAAAATTTGTTTGGTGAGATACGGAGTTATAACTTATTTATGAAGCGTGTACTAATCCAATTTGAATCACAATAAAAAATTCGGTGTTTTCGGTGTGTGTTCTTACCCTTGTCGTTGTCTTTGGAGTCGTCGCAGATTTGTTCCTTGAGCGTAGTGCAGTCGGGACCGTCCCAGCCATCGAAGCACTTGCATTCCCAATGGCCATCGTTAGCAACTCTGCACTGGCCGTGGCCGGCGCATCCACGCGGGCAACCTTCCAACGTGCAGTGTCTTCCGTTCCAACCGGAAACACATAAGCACGTGCCGTTCTTGCACTGGCCATGGTCACTACAGCGCGTATCGCATAGTTTAGACGTGCAAAATTCCCCAGTCCATCCCTGATCGCAGACGCAGGACTCGCCAACGCATCTCCCGTGAGGACCACAGTCTAAATCACATACTTCTGCAAAAGTAGAGAAAATATATTAATTTGAACAATCTACACAGATTTTAACGGATTCGGATAAAAGCAAGTTCTTAAAGTTAACAGTTTACATTTTTAATATACGATAATTTGAATGAGCTTATTATAGTGTACGTATTAAAATAAGATATGAAAAACACAGAGGAGGCGTTACAGTGATTACCTTTAGAACAGTCGTCACCAGACCAACGCGCATGACAAGTGCAAGTCTGTGTATCGACATCGAAGGTGCCGTGACCAGAGCAGTCTGGGAGACATTGTAAAGCGTCCTTATCCATAGTCGCGCAATCTGCTCCTTTCCACCCTTTCTTACAAACACAAGCACCTTCGATGCAGAAGCCGTGCCCCGAGCACGTCGGATGCGGGCAGTCTACATCACCGCAGAATTTTCCTTTATATCCTCGTACACAAGAACACTTCCCGTTTACGCAGTGACCGTGGCCGTTGCAGTCAGGAACTTCGCATTCGTCATGTCGCAAAGAACACTCTTTGCCTTTCCAACCAGGATTGCACTGGCATTCACCGTTAATGTATTCCCCGCGTTGACTGCACAGCACTGGACAGACGCCTGTAAATATTTTCATAAGTCGATATTACAAAAACTGTGCATTTTGGATCTGTTAAGGAAATGTAAAATGTACACGTACTGTCACTGCAGTCATCTCCTCCGAATCCTGGCTGACATTGACAGTGTCCCATAAGACATTCTCCTTTCCCAGAGCAGCCATTGGGGCAATTATGAGTCATGTCTTCAGCCACTACAGCTATAAACGATATTTCTTGGGGATCGCCATCGTCGTTGTATAATGACAAAAACCAGTGACCTTGTTCCATATAATGTGTTACTTCCTTCTTTACGGACGGCTGCAATGAGGTAATTTGTCATTAAGTCATTTTGTTATTAATCATATGGTGTTAATCATTAAACCGTTTAGTGATAAATAAAAAATACACTTACGTGGGACGCCCTTGTGGTTCTAGCTTTAAATCCACTTAAGACTTCCAAAATGTGATATTGCGTATGTGTGGGTAGAGCATTTCTTCTGGCATATACTCCTATTGACGCTCCTCTAGGTATCATGTAGTCGAATTTTACATATGATGCTTCTGATTGATAGAATTGCATATTCCAGTAACTATATGGAGGGATTTCTTTTGATAATTTTTCACCTAAATTAATTTGTTTGAATGTCGTCCCATCTGGCGGGAACGACTGAGCTGGGAATGTTCTTGCGCCTATAATGTTTGATGTTGTTTTACTTTAGATCAATATAATATAAATATAATATACACAAATGAAAGATATATTTGCAAACTGAGACATGCGGTAATGTGATGGTATTGTGAACAGATGTACTTGGATCAAGCAAACAACAACAGTACCCTATAGAAGCATTGCAATAGAGTGTACTCGTACATTTATTTACGAATATTCAGGTCTATAAAATAATTTTATGCGTATAAAAATATCTCAAATAGCATTAGCACTATTTTAACTACAAAGCACATGCGAACGACCATTTGTACACAATTTTCCCGAATCCGCACGAACATTGTTTATTGAAACACATGCAAGTTAATGTGTTAGATTTTATACAATATGACTTTTTGTTCGTGTCCGAGCAGCCTAACGAAAATGAGATTTGGTGATCATTAGTACGTTATTAAAATGTTATTTAAGAGACCTCACCTTCCAAAATAAGGATTGGTGGAGGTTTGATTTTTGGACATACATATTTAGGTACATCAATTGTTGAAATTAGGTTAGATTCAGTAGTTGTTCTGTTCATTGAAAAATCACCCGTGCTTGAATCTGTTATATCTGTATATTCCGTAGTAGTTGTGTATTCTCTACCTTTAGTCGTTTTTAAAATATCGGTAGTGTTTGTTTCAATATCGTTCGTTGATATAAATGCGTAATCGTCTGTCGTATTTTCATATCCTTCGTAAGTTGTAGAAGATTCAGATTCTTCTGTAGTAGATTTTTCTGAATAGTCATCATAAAAATCATCACTTGGTCCTGAACTTTTGCAATCTGGACATAAGCATTCACAATTTCCTCCCCAATCTGATTCTTGTACTTTTTGTATATTGGTGTCCTCTATTATCACAGGTTTATTAAAATTGGTAGGAACCGTGGGTTCCGTATCCATTGGAGTAATTTTAACGGTTGGTGTTTCATTCGAATCTCCAATTGTAGGAACGGTTACTGTTAATGAATACAAAGGTTTGTAAGAGTTTCCAGCATCATCTGATGAGATTGTAAGATTAATTAATACGTGTTTGGGGTTAGGCGTTATTCCTGGAGTTTTTGACTCCTTAGCAGTATTTACAGTAGAAGGTTCATCAGTTACAGTGTTTACTCCCTTAGTTGTAATTGTATTATTTACGACAGTACTAGTATTAGTAACACTCTCTAATGAATGCGTTATCGTCACCGCATGCTCTGTCTCAGCAAGCACAGGTTTATGAGTAGTAGTAAAATTATTATTTTCAACTGCGGTTGCTTTGCTTGTTATTGGTATATCAGTAGATATAGCACTAAATTTTGGAGGTATTGTGGTAACAAAATTATGAGAAGTGGAGTTCTCGCTGTCAACATTTTTACGCGTGTTGTTTTCTCTACTATAGTGAAACTTTTTAAGATTATATTCTGATTCAGTAGATTCGTTCGAGAAAATGTGTAGTTCTTCATTAACTTCGTTTAGCCTTGTTAATAATTTAAAGTACTGAAGTTTTTGTACCCCGTATGAATATATTGACGGAAATGCATCGCTTTGCATATCTTCAGGATCATATGCGATATCGGTTTTTTCAGGGCTAATATTTTTTCTGATTGTTACAATTTCAGGCGGTTGATCTGTGTATGTTTTTATATTCATATTATTTACATCATTTGATGTAGGTTTGTTAACAAGTGTTTTTGTCTTATTATTATTATTAGCAGATTCATTAACATTCATAGTTATAGATTTATTCAGAACAATATCCTTTACAGTCGTGTTCATAACTGTAGCTATAACATCTTTGTCATTTTGGGTGGACACATCATTATCATAGGTAGTCTCGATAATATTATGGGTTACTCTAAGCATGGTTGTATTGGTTAGATCACCAGTGTTAACTGTTAAATTACTCTGTCTGCTGCTGTCAGAAGTATTAAATTTATTAACCTTGGTCTTGTCTTCGTCCGCAGAATCAGTTTGAGCTTCATCCAAAACCGATGATACACCATGCACTAAGCTAAGAGTATTCACAGAAGGCGTAGTTATTATTTCATGCACATCTACGGTAGCGGAAGAATCCGTGGAAGAAATAGAAGGTGATACGGAAGAAGCATGCCCATCTACACTTCTACGATGGCGCGAGTGGTTTTCGCTATTACCTGAGCTGGAAGAAGTCGAGCTCTGGTGCGGTCTGCTTATTAAAGATTTGTTACTTGATTCAAGTGTCGTCACTTTAGACGCTGGGAATTTGTCAGAAGATTCCCCAACTATTACTGTACACGGTTTGTTCTGGTAAGACCAGTTATCAGTGAAATAGGATGCTAAAAAACAAATAAAAAAACATATTAATACATAATTTTTTGAAAATATTAGTCTCGAATTACGAAGAAATTAATAAAAAAGGTGAAGTTCTTTACTATATTTTGAAAAAAAAAGTGTTGTAATAAGAATAATATTTTTCAAGCAAATTTATTTCAAAAGGCATAATCATGTATCCTTCTGTATTTAATTTAATATATATTTCAATGCATATCAGAGCAACAGGTTTAAAATGTTAAAGTTGAATCTCTATTTAGTTACCTGACATGTAAGATGCGATGGCTAAGAGAAGAACAAACAGCATAATGAACACTATCGCAGTGCATTTCCAAGAGCATCTCGACGAAAGGCCTTTTCTGAAATGGAATCGGGAAGCAGTGGGGGGAAAATGCGTCGCCCGCAGATTGTTTCGTACAGGAAGTACCGGCACCGGGGCACCGAACGCCGGATGTCGATCGTTGCGGTCCATCCTTTCCAGGGTACTCTTTTCTTGTTTCCCAGGACTACTGCAGGACGAATTCGATTTGTAGTCCATAGACGGATTCTTTTGGATCTCCCCTGAAAATAACCAAATATAACACATAATGGCAAAATAAAACTTTGCTAAATTTACATATTGCTATATGTACATATATCTACATAATAATTAAATTAAATATATACCTGAAGGCACGTAGAAGTTTCCAGAAGGAGTGCGCACCAAGCAAGAGGGCTCGAAGTCGGACAAGTCGGCGGGATTGCCCGTGATGCGGCCGTTCAGGCGAGACATGGTCGGGTTGCGCGGCGGCACATCGGGTGGCGGCCGAGAGCCCTCGAGCAGACAACCTGAACATAACAAATTCTTGTAACTACGGTGTAATTGTTACCCTCAGTGTGAACGGGAGCGCCCGATAACACGTACATGTGATAGTTAATGTAGTGGTTATAAGTGTGTGGATTATTTGTCAATGTATGGATCAGGGGTTAAGTTGGAACATGTAATTAATTAACTCACACCTCCCAAAATAATGATAATACTTCTCATAAGAAGTTATTTTGATTAATTTAGTTAGCGGGACAGATAATACGATCCGGATTTCTTTTGGACATACAACACTGAATGGTTCACCGATTGGCGGGCTGGTCAAAAAGCGGAGTTCTCTTATTTTTTTCATCAGTATTTTTTAAAATTCTAATCGATCCCGAAACGTTAACTAATTGTTTATTTAACGATCGCCAAAATAATAATTAGCAATTAGTAAACGTGTTTATACCGTTACAATTATAGGCGAAGATTGCAAAATTAGGAGTAAATAATAAAATACAGAAAAAAATTAAGCGTGGATATTTTTATTTGTTATCAACTCAGTAGTGGTTTAGGTAAGGTAAGGATAAAATTAGAATTTGTATGTGATTATTTAAAGTTACATTCTATATTGTAACGACACTCTAACGAGAATTCTCTCGATTAAAACACTTGCTAAGGTAATTTCAGTATAATTTGACAAACGCCTTCAAAATGAATGAGCAAGGCCCCACGACGGCATGGGGAATTTTCATCGAGGACAAAAACGAAATGCCTCCTTTCCGTCCGTTCTTATAAATACTTATTGTACAATTTAATGTTTAAATCAAAGGTACCAAGTCCATAATTTAAGGTCTATTGGATTCGAACATTATACTCGTCAATGGTTCTTTCGCCAATAGCTATGTCCCAGTATATTAAGAATTCTTTATCGTATTATAATAGAGTCAATAAATTTGACCATTGCCTTGATATATTTTTTCTGTAACAAAATAATTCGTGTAGCTCGATGCTACCTCAGTTTCCTCACAATTACACTATGTGATGTACGAATAACCAATACATAGTTGGGTAAAGGCCTCACAAAACTTCAGATATAGGGAGATGCTCCTGTATAATTAACTAGTGGAACCGCATTTGACGGATCCGCAATTGAATCAGGACTCCGATGTCAGTCTATAAACAAGTAGCAACGGTCGGCTCCGGTGATCGATCAAAGATCGCGTGTTTCAGCATTTAGTTAATAAAGGAAATATATTAGAGCGGTACCTATCGCACGAACCGCGGGGCGCGGCGGAGGCCTCTCCCATCGCTAATATAAGTTAATAGAAAATCGAAGTATTATCTTCTACCCCCGAGCCACCCCGCCCCGTCTCTCCCACCGCACCCTCGACCGCCAACCAACTTTTGATCCTCGACAAATTTTAAGGATTCCTTCGAGCGTTAATTAATTTATTGTAGCGGTCGATGTAGCCGCAAGAAAACTCAATTAATTTTAAAAGGGTTTTTGTGTTGTTTTTTTGGCGATCGCCCTCCCACTCGCGAAAAGAAAGCGCGGTTTTCATTTCGTCTCTTTGAAGCCGCCCCTTGCTGGCGTGCCGGTCTGCAGTAATTAGAAAGTAATGAATTTACTACAGCGGTACTTTTCTAATTCTCCGATTGGAAATAATGATCTTCGTTAGCTTATAAAAGTTTTTCTACGTTCACGAGGTGTAACGAACCTCCTGATTATTTTGCAACGAACAGTCTTTGTAAAACCAAAATGTCACGTTGAAATTGAATTGGATCAATTAGAATGATTCAATACTACAAAACCGATTTTAATTATTTAAATTAAGCCAAGTGCGATTTCATTTAATCGCATTAAGGTCAATTTGATTATTTGTGATCGTGTGAAATGGTCGTGCTGTAAGTACGACACAAGTACCGCGTGGTCGTGCGAATGGAGACCTGAGGCATCTTAGTAATATTGAGTATATTCAGTAGTTATATATATATATATATCTTCATTTTAAATCAAATACTTTTCTAAAAAGTAACATTTGTAATCAATAAATAGGAATCAATGCAATGGTTAACAATCGAATAAATTTATATTCACTTTATATTTATTCTTGTTAATTTTATAATGTGAAATTTATACGAAGTGGCATTATACAAGGCTTGCATAGTAAAGAATAATAAAAGTTAAGCGTATTGCATAATATAAAGCGACTGAGTTGAGCAGTAACAAACTGTTACGTTAGGTGTACTTGATTAGCACACATTATACGGTCCGTGAGCAGAGCTCGAAGACAGGTATTTATTTGGAGAGGTCGCTGGGTACGACGGCAGCGAACTGCCGAATGCCGGTTGTCGATCGGCCCTGAACGGTGTACTCCAATGAAAAAATGAATCACCGGCTCCCTCATCTAATTTAGGAGGACAAGTATAGTCATTAATACACACGTCACTCGCCGTCTTAGTACAAAATGTGGCCCATTTATATCTCGTCCCGGGGAGTGAGAATTATGGTAATCGGATGAATCGTGTCTTTTGTCTGTAATGGTGGGTAATTACCGAGGCACCTCTCGGGGCCTCTTCGTCTCCTGGAAGGGGCCTTGGAGCCCGAGAATTCGACACTCGTTAACCGAATCGTCTCGACTTTAAAAGGGAACGCGATTTTGAACGTCGTCGAGGGATTTGTAGTCGGCAAACTCTGTTTTTTCTGTGTTTTACTAAAATTGCCTCCCGCCCCGCTCCCCCCGCATTATTTACGTACAAATACACGGTTCGGTTTTGTTTTACGTTGAACCCGGACTTTTCGTCGCCAGTTTTACCGGCCATATCATTTATTGACATGTCTCCACTATGCATAAAACTGAATAACGACCGAATTGAACCTACTATCCGTATTCCGGTTCGTTCGTTTTTATATTTTTCAGGCCAACTGGCACTCGCTCTTTTGCTTCCCGACGTCGAGCCGTTTCCCAGCCCTCGCTTACTTATTGGAAGATAAAGGGGGGTATGTTTCGGCTCATTTGCGGTCGGGCTCGGCCCGATCAAACATGATTTGTTATTGGAACCGTGAAAGAAGCAGACGGCGTTCATAGTAGAGGAGCGGTCGGTAGCAGTTTAGGTGGACGCCGGGAGAGTGAGTCGAATCTCGTCTCTACTTCAGTTCATGTAAGATTTAATTTTCACTCGGCTCGGGCTACGGTGGATGCTCGCTCCGCTCGTTAGCGATCCCATAGCTTTATAAGGTGAAACGGAATGTTTATTTACGAGGTTTACAGTCAAACTGTCAAACATATATCTCTTTCGAGTTGTTTCATAACTTAGGACGTTGATGAATGAGAGCGCACACTCGTGCCCGCCACCGATCCGGTAACTGGATACATTTAGGCAATCTTACGGGCAGAAGGTGTCGCACGCCACCGCACTATCTTAATGACGTTATCTGAAATAATTCTGCAGCAATTTACAATATATCCTGCATTCGATCAATGGGAGTACAAAATGCTAATCTCACAGCTTATTGTGGGAAACAACTGTACTGAAACAACAGGCGTTTGCGTCATCGTTTCCCTGAAAACATTCAGGTCATACATTCTCCAGACCAATTTCCCAATTTCGATTTTAAATTTAGCACCAAAGTTGCAGGAGGAACTTGTACCATATTTATATGAGAGAGCAGCGATTTATAGTTGGGAAACAATCGGGAACTTGGTCCGGCATCGGCGTGACTTCGTTTTAATTAGTACCCATTCATCGTGGAACAATTGAGTCCCCGAACAAATCCATTATCGGGAACTTTTTGATAGTCGAAAGAGGTGTAATCAAAGTTTGCGATTGTGATGAGATCGGATGCTATATGGCTGAAGATTCTGAAGTCATAATTAATTTTAAAATATTTGTTCCTGTGTTCAGTGGCCTTAGCGATAATGTAACAAGTTATTTTTGTATCTATCTAATAGTTTATTATATTTTCCTCAACAAATCTCGTATATTCTATTTACAACTCAAATAAGCGGATCAAGTAACTTTGATTACATATTAGTATCAATAAAAAATTTCCTCCAGTAAATGTTCATAATCTTTGTTAAAAAAATAACCAGGATTCTATAGGATCTCACTGAAATTTTCTCTTAAGGTATCAAAAAACACTGAACGTATTATCAAAATAAACGTAGGCATTAATAAAATCTTCCACAACCAAGTCGGGCGTTATCTTTGATATACACGATGAATGGGCTTGTAAAATGAAATTTCCTAAATACTTTTACTTTAATGGATGTAGTGAATCGCCAGATTTCATTGTATACATCGTTACTTGTGAATTTATCAGAATGCTTTAATACTTTCACAAATTACCTGTTATGTTTATCAGAATCCTTTAATACTTTCACAAATTAAC
>DWPT01000874.1:0-21142 GCA_018251895.1 Agathymus mariae mariae
GGAGGTTGTGGAGCTCCGTAACCGTAACCGAAACTATAGGATATACGAATTAAAAATATCTCCGAAACCGTAACCGTATCAGACAAAAAAAATTGGAATAATTTCGGATAGGAGCAGAGTCTAAATGAGATACGTTACGAGAGGTTTTCGCTGTCTGAGCCCGATACACATACGACCCATTCATCTTTAAAAAGTTTTTGATATTATTATTGCCAAATAATGCTAAACATATAGTACATAACTACATTTTTTCTTATTAGTAACTACAAATGTAACATAACCAAATTGTAAAAACAACAAGGCATGGCGAAGGCATTAAAAAAAATATGGAGGGTAGACACACATTACTTATCAACAATCCCACATGTGTGTGTACATACCTGGAGCCGGTGGCCGCCTTGCAGTTCTCGCACTCGTTGCGGTAGTCGTCGCCCGGCGCGCTGGCGCCCTCGTAACTGCACACGCACGACGGCTGCGGGCACAGAGCCGCTCATCATCATCACTACGCCACGATTTGAGACTCATTCATTCCGCTAAGGTAATACTCTAAATTGTGGTCTGCACAGTTAATTCAATATTTGTCGTGTGTCGGAGGGTTCAGGTGATGAATCTTAGAATTATTAATACCATTCACGACCAAAGACCCACTTGACAACTTGGCTGTTTCAAAACGAAATAATCTTCACCAAAGTGAAACGATAATAAACGCACGATATTTCGATCACTATTTCTTATTCACTTCGACGAGTTATTCCTTCAAAAAACAGAAGTAAAACCTATGCCGTATATGACACAAGTGTCCACCACTAGAAGTCATGGCACCTCGTTAAGTATTGTTTGACGCAATTTACTTCTCTGTAATGTCAATGGGCAATAGCGTTTTGCCACCTGTGAACCATAGGGATGTAAAATAAGAAATAAACGATCACACTGAGTGTGAACACCTCTACACTAGAATTTTCCATGCACCCAGTGACATAGGCATACAATGAGACATTACAAATTACATAGTAATATGAAAAACAATTATGTACCGTAGCAGGTACGACCGTGAACTGAACAGGGTCAGGATGATTTGATTTCCAGGAGATTCTTCAAAATTGTTACGGAGATAGTTGAAGCGGATTAACCTTATCGACTGTGAGAGGTAGCGAAGCGCTGGGCGGCGGTGCGGGCGTAGGTGCCGATGCCGGTGGGGGCGTCGACTCGGCCGGTCGGGTAGCTTTGTTGGTAGCAGCCGGCGCGCTCGTCGGGCCGCTCGCGGAGCCGCTCGTCGGACCGATCGACGCAGGCGCGGCCGTTACGTTCGTCGTCCCGCACGACATCTGCTCCTCGCTCTGAGCGCGTGATCGACCACTCGATAAACGGATACTTGACCTGTAAATGAATGCTTAAATTCATCTTAACTTGAGCAGCCCACTGTAAGGCATCGGTCACTTAAATCGAAGCCGGAAGCGTACTTCAAAATTCTGTTGAATATTAACGTACGATGGAAATAAAAAAATTCAACATCGACGCGATAGCATGTCATGGCGCTTACTCGTCAACGGAGAGATCCGCAGCGGCAGAAGCGGCAATGTTAAGATTCCGCGGCACGCTGCGCCCCGTATCCGCGCAGTGACGCGGCGGCTCTGTGCGGTGGAACGAACGTCGCACGTCCGCCGCCAGCGAGCGCTCGGCACGAGTGAACCCCGTCCCCGCCCCTGCGACCGCGCCCACCCCCGCGCCCGCGTCCAGCGCGCTCGTGTCCACCGCCGTCGAGATCCGCGGAATGGTACGGTGCCTGACAACGAATACGTTAAAATAAAATAAAAATCTTTCATACACAGAATTAATCATAGCAATGTATGTGTTCATGTATATAATATCGTTGAATATATGTACAGTCCCTAACGATACGCTCTGAACTATCTGAAAAGTCATACGACTCGGTCACTTGTAAAACACTTCTTGTCACTACAATTTTTTTTTATGTTAATAGCCGACAAACGAGTAGACGAGCCACCTGATGGTAAGTGGTCACCGTCGCCCATGAACATCGACAAGACCAAACGTATCACTGATGCGTTGTCGGCCAGGAAATGAAAAGAAGGTAAGAAACAATGTACTGGCTCTCAAGCCCACAGCCGGAACATCATCCATCTAGCATCCGGCCATCTAGCACATTATAATGGTACTGAAATACAAGTGTCAGTGTGCGTGTGTATGTGGGTATTTATGCTCACAGCGCGGCGCCCGGCACGCTTGTATAGAAGCCGGGCACGTTGTGCGGGCGCTCGCGTTCGTCGCGCGGCACGCTCAACGCACGCCCGCTAATGGCGCCCAGCGACCCCGTCAGTCGTATCGCGTGCGGGAACCCCGTCACTGCACAGACATACAGTACAACTGTTATCGCTTACACCTACACCATATTAAGAAGAAAAAAAAAGTATCGTATTTACATATGTGTTACGAGCGGGTACCCCGAAGAAAATTTATACCCAAGCCGATGTAATTATGTAACATGTTACTAAAATAGTGTTTCGCGCGATAGAAGGTGAATGTTAAACTCACAGTGCTAAAGTTGCCTTCGTAGCGGGGATGTTATGGAGCTGCTGTTTTACTGTTGCTTCGCTTCGGGAAAACTACACCTTACGCTAAGAAAGTACCGTCTAGTACCTTCATTATTTTAAATTTATTTATAACTTTTTTATTTATAGACGGATTGCAATGAAACAAACTTTAAGTATTAAGTGATACTACATTAGTGATAAGTGATACATAGTGCGATATGAAAACCAGAATGACATCGGTTAAGCCATTTCTAAGATTAGCGCGAACAAAACGCACGGAGAAACCGACAAAACTTCTACCAACAATTTTTTTGTGTTCTATTGAGTTAATAATATTTTTTTTTCTCATATATCCTTCATGTACAGAAAGCGATCGGTTAGAATTTCATTGTATGATAGATAATCCCAAATAATGCCTACAAATGAAATCAGTGTTACCTTATAAATACATTATTTATTTTTCCATGTCTTAAATTATAAAACCTAATATCCGTAAAAGAAATTATCCGCAACAATCGGATACTCCGACGTAATTTCATATCCATAACTATAACCGAAACCAGTTAACAATTAATCATATACCCGTATCCATATCCATCCGAAATTTCATATCAATAAAATCCTTACTTCGTAGTGTCTGCTCGAGTACATGGTACTTTATACCCTATATGTTATATATATTTATGTACGTAAATCCCTTAATCCCTTGTGTGCTCGGAATAAAACAACCACTAATTTGTTACTAGGTGAGCACGTACACCTTATCATACAACAACGTGATTAATTACCAAATAAACGCAATAATAATAAAAGCAAAATAAACTAACACACAAGAAATAGCGTCGTAAAATTCTAACATTTAACACGTAAATTCCTATTATTATATTATCATTATTTCTATTTCTATTATTATATTATTATCATTATGTAACTTACTATGAAAACATAAAATGGGGAAATTATGTGTCATTTTTTTCGTATTACTGTTTTCAAGTGAAAAGGCATAGCGCTCTGTATATAGGTTGTGTTACATTATGTATGTACGAGCGTGAATACTGGTGTTTCAAGAGTAACATATACAAGGAATTATTATTTATTCAATACATCCTTTAAATAATATTTGTCTCATAAATATTTGAAAGTGTAGGATATTTTTGTTGCCATTGTTCATCCCTTAACAAACCTGAAGATAATGGACCTTGTCCTGTACATTGTATGAAACTTTATTTATGTATATGTTTCTAAGTAGCTCACCGCTAGCAGCCAGGGGGTGATGGGCGATGATTGTTGGATCCCGGGGTTCAGCCAATGCGGGCTGCAACAGGGGCGCGTTGTAGCAGTTCTGCGGGTTGGCCATCTGAATCACGAAAAAAACCTCTTATCGCGAACATTGCATACTTCATTAATGTAGATGACGCCTATAGCTGACATTGACCCCAAACAATACATAAATGAGATATTTGGAGACCTTCTGGATTAATAGACACGAATTTAAATTTTATTTATTTAAGATCTCGATAATGACATATTTATACACAGTTCTCCCATACTGAGCCTATTTCCTGTCATCATGAAGGCAACAGGGCAAACAATAGTATATGACTTAGTACCAAATTAAATATTCAGTAGTTTATTGTATTGTCTGTCTTCGTGAGTGAATATATAATTATATATTATGAATGTAACATAATTATAACCACGTGCAACGGCTCCTTGCCGGTTTCCTAGGTTGTACTGAAAATCAGCGCTATAATTTGCCACAGCATTAATATTAATAGCACATTATATTTATTTTATTATTAAAATTACTTATTAAATTGTTTTTACAAAACATAAATTGCATGACATCCTTCTCGCTTATCATTGTACTGCTTTGTTGAACTTATCCTACATGATAACATTCAGTAGCGACCCGCCCTAACTTCGCAACGGGTGCAATTTATTAATGAAGAAAATGAGGAGACGATATCACATTTTCGATTTTCCCCCATTTATATTCCAAAAATTTTGTTTCGCAAAAACCCTGTCCTAACAGTGATGAACACAACAAAAAACAATTTACTTAATCAGTCGAGCCGGTCGCAACCGATGGTTTTTAGTACATGCGAAATTGATTATTATTTATACAGACAGCATACCTGTGCCATAGGTCGTTGGATGTTAACGTATCCATGGCCGGCGCACGAGAGCCCGTCGTCCGGCCGCTGCATCGCCTCCATGGTCGTCGGGAACGAGCGATGGTACGCCTCGGTGCTCATTCTGAACAGCCACATTTCAAATATTATAATTAGGTGTCATATTAATGTTTCAGATGAAATAATATAAATGTATAATAATAACATATAATATCGTAGTACGTCGGAAGAAAGTTATCGATTAAAATAATTTAACTTAATGACTAGTTATGAAGATGCACCGCCACGGTGATCGGGTACCGGTTACAAAAGAAAAATCATAAAATCGATAAATCGATCGAGCGCATTATGATTCAATAACATATAATTTACAAAGCTGTTCACCTGAACATTTTTTTTTATCTGGATACTTATTTGCGTTTGCTGATCACCCGCTAAACATGCAAATTATAAAAAATATTCATCGCTCCGACCAATATCATGCCTGAAAATTGGACACTAGACTAATCACTGCTTAGAGAATTTCTGCTATTTGTAAAATGTAAATATCATTATTATTTCGTGTTCATTAATCAAACTCAGATGTGAGTGGTTCCGTTTTTTGTGTACCTCAAGGGTTCTCTGCATTGAGCTACTACTTCGTCGTACGGCGGGGGCGCTTCGCCACGCGGCATGTAGTTTCCGGGCGGCTTCCACGCCCCCAGAGCGGTCTCGCACGTCCCGCCCATGTAGCCCATGCTGCCACTTATATATCTAGAAAAAAACAAATCGTAAAACTGTTAAAAAGTCAAGAATACTTTTCGCTCCTTCGTTCTCGACCCGCACGGCTTCGGTAGCGCCCCTTGAACACTTGGACACGTGTCATGGTTATGAACAACCATGGAAATTGACTCTAAATTCAAAATACAATTAATTCTGCCTTCTGCATTTTTTTCTTTATGACATTAAAGCCAAACTCTATGGGCTTGCTTAAAATGTAAAATCTTGTCTGCATATTGCATTTAAAAGATCCTAAAATATAAGTTTAACAAAGTCTATCAGTTCTCAATCGAATCTCACCCAATGCTGGTTAAACTCCTTTGATCATCAGTGTGGGCAGGGCGACGTCGCTTTTGACGCTGCACGCGATACACGATCAGCGCCACAGTGAGAAGCACGGCGGCAGCGGCGCCGCCTGCCGCCACTCGCACATTGGCCTCCGCGCCTTCCGCCGGCTTCACCACGTCGTCGAGGCATATGAACTCGCAACACGTCGTGCCCACACGGAACGAACGACAGTCCTGGAGATCATGCCCTTGTTAACGTCTATACTCATATTAATACTAAAACTGTAATGATGTCAAATCTGTACATTCAATATTCTTTAGTTTTTTTAGACTTCATTAACGATATAGAGGTCTAAACATATACAGATGTGTCAGACACACCTGTATATTTAGAATTTTTGTCTGTCTTACTGACCACGTACAATTGCTGAACAGATTTGGATGATAGTTGGCATATATGTAACTTATCAGATGGGTCATAATCCGGATCACTGCTTCCCAACATTTTTCCGTTCCCGTACCCCTTAATAAATATATTTACTTACACTCATAAGTAGTTATCCCTCCAGTTATAACTCCATACCTACTCCTAAAATTGTACCTAGTTTCTCTTAAGTAAGTTTAATAACTTACTTAGGTGCTTGATCTTATAAGGTTCACTTTAAACTACACATTGTCAACATTACAATAAGGTTTATATAAGTTAACTGTTTTGACTTCTCAGCTTTAATACCATTACCAACATAATTTTCAAATACTCCCAATGCGAGGAATTTTCTTGAGGAATAGGAAACAAAACTTCATATAGGCATTTTATAAAAGGTTAGTAAATAAATAAACAATGTTATTACAAATATGAAGACAATAATCTTGAGCTGATTAGTGATTTCTACAGGACTCAGTAAGAATCATGAAGAGATTTTTTTTTCTTGTGGTTTTATCACAGTATAATAGAAACGAATACTAGCGGAGAATATTCATCAGAAGATTCAAAAAACTTTGTAAATGCTTATGAAACATTGAAACAGTTAAGTTTGTCTATGTTGTTGACAAAAGAATTTTCATAGATACATTATATTACAGAATGACTACAGTTTATTTAATATACCTCATTCTACAACACACAAAACATACCATATAGGTTTTATAGTACAGTGCTAAGAATAGTAATGTATGAAAGGCTATTTTATCACTGATCAGGGAATACTTCCAGGTGAGTTGATAAATAGGTAGGAAGTAAGTTAGTAATAGTCACACATACAAAATGAAATAACAAAAATAAAATAGTATATTATGTTATATCTGTTATCAACATACATAATTATCAAACAGTAAACAGTACAAATAGTAATAGATTTTTGATGAGAATAGTGGTGAATGATGTGAAGTTCTAAACAATAAGGTAACTGAAGATAGACAGAATTGATCATAAGACATTTAGGTAAGGGGGACTTGTAGGCTTGAACAACATATATTTAAAATTATAAAGAATATGTGTATTCTGGCCATAGAGGTGAATATACATAGACTAGGGGAGACATAGGGCTGCCTGTAAGCTGAAACATCTGGTGGTTAAAAACAGAAATAAGATTGCGGTACCCTATCTGTCTTTCTCTAGTGATGCATGCATATTAAAGAACAACTTGTTTTTCAAATAATAAAATCAAAACAATTTACAAGTTACACAAGTTTTTGTCATTTTCTAAACACATTATAAGCCGCAGAAATTGAATTACAACATACCATTGAATCATTCTATTATGCTCACTTTTCTTGCTAATTGCACATAAGTGAAAAGAAAGAGAGAAGGCAATTGCCTCTCTCTTTTTAACAGAAGGACAGTTGGAAGCCAAGCTTCCCTGCTCTATCTATAATACCTCTATGATACTAGCTAAAATCAAAAAGCCACTGGGGCTTAGTTATGGATTCTAAAATGTAGTCATATTTTTAAGTCCCTAAAATATTTACATGTTTTGGAGATGCTTAAGTTTATTAAGTTGCTCCTCAGTGATGTCCAGATAGCAAATACCAGCATAGTGGAGGATGGAAAGTATAAAAGACAAGACAAACACTATTTTAGTTGGAATTGGTAAGGAAAGAAAAAAGTTCTTTACAAAATTCAATGAGAATGCAGGAAAATTTAATGTTAAAATTTTAGATATGTTGCATGTATTTCTAAACAGCTAATAATATCATTAATTCATCAGGCAAGGTCTATCATTAACATCCTGATTCTGTAGACTTAAGCTTTTTCACTGGGATGTCTTTAAATTAATCTTTCCTTTTTACCACCTAAGTTTATGAGAGTTAGTCATAGAACAACTTCTCCTTCACCAAAGTTATTTCTCTTATTCATTGGTATAACAAAAATATTATCCAAATAAATGCTCACTCTTCCTATTGTAGTAAACGAAATAGCGACTGCATATTTATATATAATTTATATCCGGTTTTATAACCAAAGGGCTGACCTGTGGGGGAGAGCACAATACTGCTTTGCATACTTTGGGTAACCCATTGTCACAAATACAAAGTGTACAGGTATCCGGGCCAGGGACGTAGTGGAGTCCATGGGATATTATCCTCCCTCGCACATCTGTGCATTCGCCTTGTGCAAGTACACCTGAAGCCATAGGTATACTGTAAATAATTCAATCGTAATATATCACAAATGTCACAGTTCACTAAAACATTTACATACTGTAAAGCCTCAAGGTTGATAAGAACAATACGATTACGACAAACATTTTATTTTTATTTACTTTCTCGATTTTTAAAACTCATTTTTAGGGCTACCGAACTGTTGCCCCATTTAATTTAAATCGATATTCGTTCGCTGGTAGTAGGCTGTGGAAGTCTTTACAAAAGATAAGGACAGATAGAAAATTGAACATGCGTCTTAGCTTCGTCTCGCCGTACTTCTCTCTCTACGATTTTATTTTTCTGATGTTGAATGTTGACGATCGTTTGAAGTACACTAAAGTTTTCCTGTAGAACATACCTCAGTCTGACAAGTCTGAATGTCAATATAGACATTTTTCAGACTACCATAGAGCCTCATTTCAGGATTTAAAAAAGAGAAATCTATAGCCGTCTGATGTTCGAATAAAAACATGCGGAACTATTCGAAACGCTATAATCTGACTACTTCCGGATGAAAAAAATGTAGAGCAAAAAGAGATTTCTGAAAATTAACTTCTCTTCGAAATAACTGTCTTGCCATGTCATCATAAATTTCAACAATATGACAGCATTTTTTTGACATTTGTGATTTCCGAATGGAATCTGAATAGATTATGTTTTTATTTTTTTTTAATACTTTACGGTAATTTGATAAACGATTACATGTGAGTTGTACATAAAGCAGCACATAAACATTTAAATCACAATGTACTAAGTAAGCAAGTAGAATTGATGATATAATGTTCTAGCTGTTAGATAATTAGAAATGGCCGGATTTGGAGACTACAGTGGTTACAATCGACCGTTTGGCTTGGATCGTAATAGAGAAACGAACGATTTGTATGATACGCGCTATCAACAGATATATGGGTATCACACTCCTTTGAATGAAGAATATCAAGGACCTCCATTAGTTATGGACGATAGTACAGAAGAAGGTAATAAGCTAACACGTAAAAACTACGAACTGCCGCGCCTAACGCAATAATTATTAACGTGATTTATGTCATTTTATTTGCAGAAAGTAATGCTTATGTGACCACAGCAATAAGTGTAGCAAGTTTAATTACAGAGAACTTGTTAAGTCATCCATTCATTGTTCTTAGAAGACAATGTCAGGTATTTTTGGACTATTACATTTCTATATCGATACATATTGTCTATTTTAGATTATTTTATAATATCCATATAAGCCAAATACTAAGTGTTCCAAATTGATTACAATTATATTGTATTATATTACATTTATATAAACCTGATGTCACTATTTGTGTGTAGCTAGAACTGGGACCAAATTGCTTACAGGTTACACATAAACTTGTGTGTATTATTAATTTTTATACTCAATGAAACATGTTATTTTTTACTATACTAGGTACACAACACCCTTCGAAATTACCACATAGTACCATATACACTATTACCTGTGGTTGCAAGGTTACACAGGCGTCAGGACTTCACTACATTGTGGAAAGGAATCGGCTCCACATGCATAGTAAAGGGTCTTAATTTAGCTGTTGAAGATGTTATATCAAAAGGCACTGGATGGCCAAAGTGAGATATGGACCTTAATAGTTTTTTTTGATTATATACATTGAAAAGTCTAAAAACAGTTCAATTTAATGACAATAATTAATATTTTTCAGGGAGATTGGAAAATGCAGTTCAATATTACAATTCATGCAACACTTGACCCTCAAATGGTAATATATCTCATCTAATTGGTTTCAAATATTATTGAATAATGGTTTGGCATAATAAAATCCACTTAATTTTAATAGATTATAACAAATGCTATACTATTATTTCAAAGATATTTTTAAATAAAGTTAGTGTTTATGTCAAAATTTAACAAAGCAAGTATTTTTTTTTTTTTCAGTATAAGCCTAGCAATCATAACACCATTTTATTCAGCCAGCCTTGTTGAAACTGTCCAGAGCGATATTGCTAGTGACAAACCTGTTCTACTTGATGTGTTTAGGGATGGTTTTATGCGTATACTTGAATGGGGAACCCCAAGCCGTGGTAGAATGTTACCTATATGGGCAATAGTTCTACCAACAGCAGGACTTGGTATTTCTAAATATTTAGCACAGTATGTATTAACTATAATTTTTGTTACAGTTTCTGTTGTTATAGTTTCTCAATTTATTAAATTTTTGGTGGATAAAAATTTCTAAATATATTATACTCATCCCTTTTATCTGATTTCGTGCAATATGCAAATTGCTTTGTAATTTAATTTGGGAAACTATAATTATAATCAATTATAATAAGATTCCAATACCTATATTATATCTTAACTCTATTACACAAAAACTTTATTTTCAGTTTAGTGCTGAAGAATATAACTGTGCGAATTCTTCGTTTTCAACAAAGGCACAGACATGAGCTGAGCGATATGCACAATGCTAATCTAAAAAATACACCCAACCCTCTAGTAGAAGATATAAATTTAAAGGCAAACATATTTTCATTTATTGTCATGGAAATAGCATTCTATCCAATAGAAACAATTATACACAGGTTGCATATACAAGTAAGAAACTTTTAAATATACACAATATAATCAATAACAAACTTTTTTGTGGATGGAAACAAAATTATAAATAAATATGACTATTGAAGTATCCACTAGTATTGATGTTGCTTCTGAACAACTAGATGGCTTGAAGTTTTTGTAACTACACTTAAACCTGATCATGCTATATCCAATAAGGCATGGCCATGAACCTTTTTCATAGCTATGTAAAACCTGATAAATTTCCCATAAACTTCAAATTAATTCCATTAAAAAAAATGGCAACTATTGAATATAACAAAAATCCTGTTTACAGGGAACCCGCACAATAATAGACAATTTGGACACTGGAACTTCAGTGACACCAATACTGACTGGTTACGAAGGATTTATTGATTGTTATAACACTACTATAGCTAAGGAAGGAATGGGTGGTTTATATAAAGGTTTTGGTGCACTGATATTGCAACTTGCAGCACATCTTGCAATTATTAAGTTAACAACTTTGATAGTATCTGAAATATCAAATCTCCTGAAACCAGCACATACTCCTAACTCAGATGATTCTAATCATTCTCAGCAGAAGTATCTTTTTAATTGATTATAATATATTAAAGATCATTATAAATATATGTAATAAAGGTGTTATTTTAAAAGTAAATTAAATAAAACCAACCCATACAAAATATGAGGTCCAATATGGGCATTCTTACTCATAAACTCTTATAGTTAAATTATACACAATGGTAGATATATATGATTAACGGCAATTAACAATAGATACATGATGAAACTTTATATATTTCCATTTATGACATGTTAGCTTAGTTTGCAGACACTATCTTTTGAACTTCAGCTATAGTTTCCATTCAGATACCAGTAAAACATTCATTTACAAATGTTTTGTCATGTATTACCAAGGCATCTATAACTCACAATCCAGAATGTAAGTGTGAAAGCATTAATTTTTATTGTATAAATAAGTTGCTTAGCCATAAGTATTCTAGATTTGTTGGGTATTATATAGATGGAGCTTTTAATAAAACTTGATTTATATAGAATTCTTTTATTTTAACTTAAAAATTGCAGAAATATCTACATTCATTCAGGGGTTACCACTAACAATATGAACTATCAATAGACAATTAATGTGACAACACAAATCTTCCTTTTAATAATCGTCTCATTATAATTCTACGACCACTTGGTGTTGATATCCTGGTAGCCCATCCATGGCGCCGGACTCTCTTTACTTCATTAGGGCGAGGAAAGTGACAACGCACATTTGTCCTTATGGTCAACAAAGAAAAATAATCTGGTTTCACAAGACTAGAGGTTACACTAGTTTGAGAAAAGCTTTGAAGGCCTTGGCTGATCATCCTAAAATACAATTAAAACAATGTTTAACATCAAATGATAAGAACTTAGGCAAGTGAAACAGTGAGGTCTTCCAGATTTGACATAATAAAAGTTATGGGAGCAGTTGAAGGCTAGTTAGTGATTTGAAGATCAATTTTATGTAAGGAGGTTCTAGGTTTTACTCTAGCATGGATATCTAATAATTCAGTTATACTATTGGCACTTGGTGATCCTATGCCTAACAGTAGGACAGTTAATTATTGGTTGTGATTAAGTAATAAGACATGGTATATTTTAATGTCGTAGTAAGCGAGCCAGTAGATTGTCACCGCCGCTCATGAATGTTCGTAACATCAAAGGCGTATACGAAGCGTTAAAGGCCAAAATAAAAAGTGGAAAACGCTCTTATTACTGGCTCTTTGACACTGCAATCGAAACACGCTTATACATTTCTGTTGACTGCGGAAAATAACTAGCCAGGTAGATAATACCTATCATCACTTAATACGAAAACAAACGCGATACAAAATCAACGAATTTGGCGTCATAATCTTAAACGTTGCTCAGCAATGTACCAGAAGATATAGGTTTGGACTCAAAACTATGTTAAAGGTGTATGTCTATGTCGTTCTATCTGAAGAATAGCGAGGGTGATTTAGTAATACGCTATAAATATAAGTTTTCCAAAAATGTCAAAACTTACTTTACTGGTTGAAAAAGTACTGTAAGTAGTCGCGACATTAATATATTTTTTAATTTAACCTATTCAACTAGTTTTATTAGCGATAAACTGCAATTCTGAGTTGAGTACCGTCCCGTACGATAAACCTAATTTTATTACAAATTACAAATGACAGATTGGCATTAGACTATGGGCGCGTTCTATTATCCGATCACGACGACCACGCTCACAAACATATATTTCCCGTTCCACTAGCTTGTGGTTCGTAGCATAAACCCAAGTGGAACGGGTGGTGAGGTGTTTTATGCGTTGCGCTAAAATTGCAAATGGCTGAGATTAGGTTGTAATTTGTAAACATTAACTCAACAAGTTTAAAAATTATTGATTAACTTGCTTTATACTGAAGGAAAATACTATTTTCTTTTACATATTACGTGTGAATTTAAAATATCATTTTCCCAATCATACAATTTGTTAGTGGCCATTTTTAGTCTATAAATCGCGCCTAATTTCTCAACGCTCACATCGACCTAGCTCGTGATATGGGGCGTTGAGGGCTCGGCGTGAGTGAAAATAATGACGCCATTAATGACGTTTTCACCGCGACCTCAACAACCGCTATCGTCAAGTGGAACGCTTTATGATACGTTTTGGGCATTCTGAGCATCAAGTGGAACGTACCGTATATAAATTGGTTGACGCACATTGGTACAGAAGAATAATATATATATATATTTTTTTTATTGTCGTTATATCTATTAATATATTTTTGTAAATACAATTTAAACATTAATATTACTAATTAAACTGTTTCACCGTATTGCTTGTTCCATAGTGTTATCTTAAATTTCTGGGTACTCGTGCTAATGGTGTAGTTTTAATTTATTTTCTATGTTCTTTTTCTATATATAGTCTGTCAAGTCGATATGGAAATTGAAGATGGCGGTCAAAAATAATAAAAGCGCTAAAAGAATATTTTCGTTTGTCATAAATAGTAATATTTTTATCAATGCAATGATTTAAGATTTTGTGACGTGTGTTTCTTTCTAACATTTTTTTAGTGAAAATTGTTGCATTTCTGTAAGTGATACGCTTCTAATAATAGAATTATTTTGACATTGCGTATTTGCCTATATTTATAGTCTTTATTTTCAGCGTCGATAGGTAATCAAAATATCAGTTTCGTATGAAATTAAGGCTGTTTATACATTTTAAGGTAAAAAATGTCAGCAATAAGAGTAAACTTCGAGATTGGACATGAAGCATCGCTAAAATCCAAAAAGACTCCAGAAGGGTTCACTCATGACTGGGAGGTATTTGTCCGCGGTCAAGAAGGTGCTGATATTAGTCATTTTGTGGAAAAAGTGGTTTTTCTTCTACACGAAACCTTTCCTAAACCAAGGCGAGGTAAATATATTTTTTTAATATTGGGTATGTTAAATTAATGTATATAGAATTTTTTTATAAATATTCTCAGAATCATTAAATTAAATATTTGAATACTTATAGTAGTATATTATCAAAAACAAATAGATACTCCTTATTCATCAGAATACAGTAAAGAATCGTTTGACAGAACTATCTCTGAGTGAGGATAACCAACCACAATGCAATGTTGTTATTAGACATAAAAATACCCTTTGTCTATTGATGTATAAAACATCAACCCTTAAGGTTAATCTGACAGCATTTTATACTAATTGGATAATTATGTCTAATACAATGTAGGTCCAACAAAATAATATCATTTAACACTGTATTGCAACCTTCCCTTAGTCAGATTTATAATCATTAGTAAGTAATTATTAGTTACACCAAAATATTACTTGATTCAAATTTTATAAATGCCCTTCTTTTACAATTTTTTTTACTATTCATGTTATGCAAAACATACATTTTTCTGTCATTAATAAGTTCTTTCTTTTTTCAGTTGTTAAAGAACCACCCTTTTCTATAAAGGAATCAGGCTATGCTGGTTTCATTTTTCCTATTGAAATTTACTTAAAGAATAAAGATGAACCTAAGAAAATTAAATTCACATACAATTTTACATTGCAACACAGTGGATTTCTAAAGGACAGATATATTTTTCAAAATCCTAATGATGACTTCAAGAAAAAATTATTAAAAGGAGGAGGTATGCCTATGGTTAACACAAATAATGCATTTTACACAAATCCAGATCAAGAGAGTAGAAGTAGAGATTCATTTACTGATGAGAAGCAGCAACTTATCGGCAAGTCTAAATTATCATCAGAAAATGTTAAAAAACACAAAAGTAAAGAGTACAAGGAGGAAGTTCCACTAAAAACAACAAGTTTTGAAAACTTATTTGGAGCACCTATACAGAAGCCCCCTAAAATTTCACCAGAACCTAAAAAAAATGATAAAAATGCAACAATTGCAAAATCTGATAAAAAAGACAAGGAACGATCAAGTTCAGATAAAAAGTCTAAACATGAACGTAAAGAACCTAAGCCAGAAAAAGTTAAAATAAAAGAGGAAAAAGACAAAAATCGTCCTGAAAAAATAAAAAGCCATAATAAAGATGCAGAGAGATCAAAAGAAAAAGCTCCTAAAAGACCAAGTGAGCGAGCTGCCTCACCAGAACCTCCGAAGAAAAGATGTCCAAGCCCAAGTAAAAGAGTTCCTAGTCCAGTACCTAGATCTAGCAGTGCATCAAGTGTCAAAGATGAATATAGGGCACCAAAACATACACCTGACAATTTTGAACAGAAAAAATTAAAAGCTGAAGAAAAGTCAACTGAACCAAAATTAGAGAAGGAACCGAAAGAGAAAAAGAGAAAGGAAAAAAAGAGCCATGATAGAGACAAAGAGAGGAAAGAGAAGAAAGAACATAAAAAAGATAACCATAAATCCAAAGAATCCCCAAAAGAGCCTCTTAAAGAACCACAGAGAGATATGCATAAACCTAGAGAGATAATAAAAGAGAAAGAAGTATTGAAAGAACCTGTAGTTAAGGAAAAAGTTGCAAAAGAAAAATCCTTGAACAAATTCTCTATAGAAAACCTAAGAAAGACTCCTCCACCAGAAATTGAAGAACGTCCCGAAACTCAGAAATCAAAAGAAAAAGGTGAGTCGGAACGAAGACATAAACATAAGAAAAAAGATAAAAAACGCGATGAATCTAAAGAGAAACATAAGGAAAATAAAGAGAAGAAACACAAGCATGAAAAAGTTCGTGATACTGTTCCAGAGAAACCAGAAATTGTTGAACTTAGAGAGACTCCTACCATAAAAGAACGTCCAATACCTGAACCTGCTTCACCTATATCTATAGACACTGCCTCTCAATGTAGTTCTAAAAGTGGCATTGTTAAAATTTTACATATAGGTACAGAAGATGCCAATAGCAGTCACTCTGACTCCGAAAGCTCTATAATAGCTGATGATGATGATATTAAAGTTAAAGTAGAAAATCCATCACCCGAGCCTGTCAAGCGAGAACCTTCCTCAGAACCAGAACCGGAACCTGAACTAGACCCTGAACCAGATCTTGAAATAAAACATGAACCTGACCCTGAGCCTGTAGTGGAGCCACCTCCACTTCAACCAAAAGAGAAATCGAAGAAACACAAAGATAAATCTTCCAAAAGGGAAGAAAAGCGAAGAAAACGAAAAGCAGCTGAAGAAGAAGATGCAGAAAACAGAAAGATTGCCAAGGCAGCAGACACTGGTCCATCAAATAATGATAATGAACGTGGAGAGAGTAGTGGCTCCCTGTCAGTGGAGACCAAGGTTCAAGATAATGGTGTATCTAGTAGTCTAGGCGAAGATGCTGAGCCAGGTGATCTGTCCCCAGACTACATGGTGCAACTTCGGGGTCTGCAACAACGAATAATGATGATCAAGAACAATGAAGATCTGGAAAGAGTTGTTAATCTAATTGCTGAGACAGGCCGTTACGAAGTGACAACTCAAACATTTGATTTTGATTTATGTCTCCTTGACCGATCAACAGTACAGCAGTTGATACAATTAGTAGGATGCTAGCTGTTTGTAATTAATATTTTAGAATAACTTGTAAATAATGCTTATTTTAAATTTACATTTATGCAATTGTAAAATAATTAATATGCCTCCTAGATTTACGAAGGTGGCATTTCCTATGTATTTTTAAAATGGGATAAAGTATCATAGTAGACTTTCAAATTATAGCTCATGATTACTCAACACTGTAAAGTTTCTTATTCAATATATAATGTTTAATTAAGAATACAAATAAGAAACAAAATATCTTTGGATATATTTTTATGTGAGAAACTATAATGTACACATCTGATAGAGCTGATGTAAATGCTATAGTTGTCAACAGATTTGCATGTAACCAGCTACTACTATTAATATAAGAATTAAGGATAATGACAGAACACCAGAATGACCGTTTCCCAAGGTACTACACCTCATAACTGGCGATTTAAGTGCAATACTGTATAGGCATATAAAGTTATAAGACTGTTGAATTGAATGATTGTTATAACATATTGTATATTTTGTACATTATTGTATTGATTTATTATAATGTAAGTTAATTCATCTGAGAGTTTTTAATTACCCTCCTACGTCAAGGGACTGTGAGAGGCTATGTTGGTTAAGTGTAGACCTTAATTTAACTTATTAAAACCAGTAAGTAGAGGATATTTTACTGGATATATATCTATACACTTTAACATTATTTTATAAGATTCCACTTTATGGGAATCAATATTTTTAAGTTATAATAGTTTTCATCACAAAAAAAGAATCATGAGAATTGTTTTTTAACATCTTAAATTTTTATTTTCTGTCTATATTGGCCATGTTTTAATGACGCCTTATATGATTGTTTTTATGTAACTTATTTTCTTATTTATCTCTTATTTTAGGTAATATATATCAATAATAAATAAGAGTGTACATTATTATCTTTTTATTTAATATAGTACTTAATAAAATAATTGGTCAGTATTTTTTATCTTCATTTATAATATAATGTATCCTTCATATATTTTTCATATGCATGTGCCTATGATACTTGTCATTTATATTTCATTGCTTTATTAGACTTATTTTTGCCGAGTATCACTTACAAAAATACTATTCTTAGCATTTTACGCTAATAAAATTTTCCCAGTCGTATTTAATTTATAAGAGGATAATTACTACCGAAAATCCTTTGTTTCTATTTTTTAATAACACTCTTTTATTCATTTCAAGGAGTGATTGGTAACACTTGTTCCATCTAATCTTATTGTTAATATCAAAAAAATATCTGAAATAAATATCTATTCAGAGTACATATTATTTAGTAGGCATGACCGTTACTATTTTATGGTCATATCCGATATGTCTTGTACTGTGGATTAGGTAATAATAAATGTTCGACATGAATGAATCAACATGCAAAATCCATAATTTTATCGGACTTCAAAAAAGGCGGTTCTACGTTCTTGCATATGTATTTTTTTTTATTCATTTTAATCTGTTATGGACAGATAGATAGAAAAAGAATAAAGATATTAATAATTTAGTGTACGTATTTTTTACATAGAAAGTACGCTCAGCTTATTTTGTTTCGTTACTGAGCAACAGATCTTTTCTAACAACTGAGGAATATCAGCCGGTTGAAGCACATCGACCATAATGCTTCAAATACTTGAATTGATTCCGGTAAAGGTCGTCTACTATTCCTGATTTTCGACAAGGGTTAACTAACACTATTTAATAATAGTAACTGATACGAAGGAACTTAAGGGCGAATTAGGTAGCCACTAGCCGTCACTTAACTAAAATTTTACCTCGCCTAACGTTGTATAGCATAGGAATGTGGATTCTTTGGATCTATACAAATACAAGCAGTACAAACCGCGAGACTATGTGCGACACGAGACAGTTGTTTTTGTTAAACTTGAAATGATGTAATAGTTAATAAATTGCATTTTTTCTGTGTGTATGTGTCTTGCCCTACGATAAATTATTATTTTCGGATCAGTTATATAACTGCAACACAGACATAAATTTATTATAAGTGTTTGCTAGTAAATACTAATTTTAATTTGTGAGTGTTTAAGACAGAAGCATTGTTAGAATATGGTAGCAATCTGAGCTATGCAAGTTGTAATAGTATTATGGGAAGTTAATTAAATGAATATGAGCACCCCTTAAGACTTCTTTAGATCTGAAAAATGTTTATTGATTCTAATTTTGAAATCTCTTTCACTGCGTATATGTTTCGTCGTTAAATGAACGACATATTCAAATTACAGATTCTAAGATTTCGGAAGGAACCACTATTATGATTAAATAAGTTCATTTTGGAGCCCAATTATACACCGAGATCTTTTATCATCAGTCCTATTTGAACACCGTTAAAGTTGTAAGAAAAAGGATTGGACTATGCTTTCTGGTACTTTAAATGCTTATTAGGTTTTAAGTAAAATAGTTTCTTTTAATATTATATTTGAGTTTACCTATTAAGTATAATAATAGTATAAATGTATCAACATAAATAATATTCTCGGACGAGTTTTTTGAATGTGCTCTTCTGATTCATCTAGGTAAGGCGTTAATAGTAATGGAAGAGGTTACTGATATGTAACATTCTGAATTCAAGTGGTATGAAGAGTTACTCCTTAATATAAGGTAAATTGGATCATTCAGGATCGAATAAAACAAAAATAAACATTCTAGAGCAACGTCGTTGATGAATAGTGAGCCAATTACTTGGGAGTTGGAGTTTAATGTGGGAAGTGCCCGCGTTATATGGGGGAATGCCCTCGTTATAAGGGGGATCGAAATCGCGTAATATGAAAATGCGTTATAAGAGTACCGTGTTATAGGGGGAATTACTGTGTATCGAATAGAATTATTAACGAAGCGCTTAGGTTTATCCAAAAACTCTTCATTTAAATCTGGGCAATTGATAATGGGTAACAAGCTGGTAATGGTTGACAAACACGAACTTAGCCAATTTTATGGAAGAAAATTTTTCATGAAGTTAATTATTTGATTAAATATTGGTAGGTTATGTTATCTTGTTTTTTTTATCAAATTTCATTTGTTTACAACTTAATATGATAAAACCATTTTGATAAGTCGGTGGTCAAATCTGTGTAAATGTCGTGGCGAGTAAATTTATAACTTTATTAGAAATATATAATTACCATGTCATTACTATGTGGGAAAATGAACTCAGTAGCTGTTAAAATAAGAAAATGGCGTTGTAACCTTCCTTTGTAAAAATAGGTTTAGTGTAGATACGCACCCTTTACCTATGGTATATTCGCGGATTTGCACTATCCCCGACGGCATTATAATTAAATGTATATCTTGGGATAGGTGTATCTGCACAAACGAAGTTGCGGGTGTTTGCTAGGAAGTATTAAAATTCTTATAACATGTTGACTTGAATATTTGGTATCTTATTCATATATTAAATTTACAAGTCATTTTTGAACTTCAAACATATTGAAAAGAAGATGTACCTACCTTGTGTAAAAAGGCTTTTCATTTTCTGTTAAGATTTCTTAAGAATATAATTTTATATATGTTTGTTAATAATACTTTGATATCAATAATAATAATTATTTCATTGAAATTTTTGTTACACCAAATTTAGGTACGGTGTTGGTAAAACGTTTTTTATAAGATTTTATAAATTTATCAACCTTACTTTGAATGAAATACTGAATAATATTTGTGCTATATAGTTACATAGTTTTTTTTTTGTTTTATAAAGACATTTTCAGATGTCTGAAATGAATACAAATTAAATTAAGATAGCTATAAATTCTACAATAATGCATGTAATTTTGTGAATAAAATAATAATGACACTTCATATGTACAAGTTTTTTATTTGTATTTCAAAATTTGTTCATTTTACTACATCTTATTTCAATATCAAGTAAATATTATTTCTACATATTATAAATAATGTATTTATATAGCCAAACACTACTGGAAGTCGCAATTGGTTCAGTATTTTTTTAATGTGAATAATTAACAAACAAGCAGATGAGCCGCCTCAGGCTAAATGGTCATTATTGTCCATGGATGTTAGCAACACTAAAGATATTATTGATGCAATGTCAGCTAAGAAAGAAATAGAAAGCACTGGCTCTTAAGTCTCCAGCTAGAATCGACGCGTCGTTTGATGGCTGAATA